>OZ035874.1:13733160-13925660 GCA_964034865.1 Eristalis intricaria
CAAAAGAATGCTCTGGAAGAACATCGGAATTATTTAGAAGAGTTTAAAAACTTTCTTGAACCAAAGTTCGAAGTTATTCAACGCTAGGCTGAGAATCTGGAAAATAATATGGCAATTCTTGAAATTAAAGTTGGAGCCGAATCGAAATCGAGGGACCGAGGGACTCGACAACATAAAAAACCATAAACTTCGAGACACAGTTTGCCCAAGAATAAAAGAAATGCATCCTCCAGCTTTTGATAGCCAAACACCGTGGCCAATATACAGGAAGCAATTTGAAGCTGCCGCCATGACAAACTACTGGGATGATGAAGAAAAGACAATTGCACAAACTCTCGCCCTTCGAGGAGCAGCTGCAGAACTGCTTCAAAACATCTCTGCTGACAAGCAACCGAAATACAATGCTCTCGTCCAAGCAATTGAGATGCGTTTCGGGGATAACAGCAGGACATGCAGCAAGTATATAGAACTCAACTCCGCAGCAGGACGCAGAAAAGGGAGTGTCTGGAGTGTCTCCAGACACGTCAATGTCATTCGCATTGACGTTGGAAGCGGCTGGGCAAGCTTCTCAGGAAATCCATCGAATCAGGGAAATATCGGTGACACAATGCCAAAGGGTAGACGTCAAATGCGTTGCTGGAACTGCAACCAAATCGGACACCTACAACGGCAGTGCAGGAATCAATTCATACGAGGAAATTGCCCCATTACGGAAGTAAGAGGCGTGAGGAACAGGCAGCCAGCAACAGAAACAATACCCATCTTGCTGGCCAAAGTGCACAGAACCTGAAATCGGGAAACGCTTAAGAACCAAATTCGCGGGGCGGGAGTAGATTGCTGGAATTGATGCCCCCAGGACCATCATTCAAATCTCTCAAACTAAACGAAACAATGGAAGTCTAACAGTGGAAGCTTGTGTCGAAACAAATAGAAATGTGGCAACTATTGACTTCGGCGCTATAGCTTCCATAGTGAGAAGACACATCGTTCAGAAATATCGTCTATATAACACCAACAGCTGCTGCTTGAAAACTGCAACAGGAGAGGCCGCGAGAGTATATGGTGAAGTTCTCCTCATACTGCATGAGGTACCGAAACGTGGAGATCCCTATGGTGTACGGAAAACAAAAAGCTGCAGTCCTCAAGATAGTTGCTAGTAGAGATGAATCCCTACCGTCTTTTTCGGAAACATTGATTTGGACGAAGCTGGAAGGTGATCTTGGGAATCATGGATTCTTCATTACAGAACCTGACGACGAAAACAACTCCCAAAGCTATATCTTGGGAAAAAACATTGACGATAACAAAAAAATTACATGGTTCCAGTTAGACATCTGAATGTAAAATCAAATAACATCAAAATGGGTCAAGGCGAAGTGATTGGGAAATTTTTGCCAGTATGCGCAATAACAACGATAAATGAAAAAGATCTGCGAAAGCCGTCGGTACCAATTATGATGCCGGAAGTTAGGAAGACAGTTCTTAATACCTGTGAACTAAACGAGGAGTAACGAACCAAGGCAGAAAATCTTATCAACGAGTTCGCTGATGTGTTCGGGTTACAAAACGAGGAGTATGGCCGAACGCACTTAGTCCAACATGGGATCGACACCGGAGACGCCAGAACAATACGTGAAGCCGCCAGGCGACTACCAATTGCAAAGCAGACGGAGGTTGCAGAGATGGTTTCTAACATGAAGAAATATGGAGTGATTGAAGCTTCTAAGAGTCCGTGGGCTTCACCATTGGTACTCGTTAAAAAGAAAGATCGCAGCACCCGATTATGTGTGGATTATCGACAGCTAAATGACGTCACCAAGGACGATAGCTCTCCCTTGCCACGAATTGATGATACGCTGGACAACGATGCCAGCGTATCACGATGCTACCATTCGGGCTGTGCAACGCCCCTGCAACGTTGAAGCACTTAAAGGAATATGTTTTGCAAGGGTTAGCAGTAAAAAAAACTGGCCAATCCCGGAAAATAACCATCAACTAAGAAGCTTCTTGGGATTTGCCACATACTACAGGCGAATGATGAAGGATTTTTCTGGAATCGCGAAAAACTTACATCAACTAACCGAAAAAGGAAGATGATTTATATGGTCCAGTGAGTGAGAACTTTAAGGAACTTAAGCAACGACTGTGTACCGCACTGATAGTAGCTTATACAAGTCCCGGAAAGTTGTTTATTATGGACACAGACGCTATCAAAGTCGGAATTGGAGCCGTGCTTTCCCAGATACATGAGATGAGAAGAGAAAGTAGTGACGTATTTTAGCAAGGTACTCTCCAAGTCGGAACGAAATTATTGCGTGACTAGAAGACAATTATTAGCTATGATTTTGTCGACAAAGCACTTTCACAAATATCTGTACGGGCAAAAGTTTCTTCTTCGCACAGACCATGCAGCTCTTAAATGGTTAATTCAAATTAAGAATCCAGAAGGGCAAGTTGCAAGGTGGATCGAACGGCTGTAGGCATATGACCCTCTCTCGGCGACCATGTAAAGTAGACTGCAATCATTGCGTGCGCCAGGAGGGAAAAGAGGCAATTAGTGCCTTAAGACTACGAGCCGAACCTATTACCAGGTGAAGTGGAGAAGAAATTCGAAGAGCGCAGCAGGAAGATCCAGATATTGAACCAATCCATGGGTGGAAGGAGAATTCGGAATCTCAGTTCGAAGTATTACACTCAAGGCTTACTGGGCAATGGGACTCACTCCATGTGTAGAACGGGGTCTTACGAAGAGAATGGGAAACCTCGAATGGAATTTCTTTCATAATGCAGCTCGTCGTGCCAAGGTCCAAAATTAAAGAGGTGCTTCAAGAAATGCACGGGAGAGTATCTGGAGGCCATCTAGGGGTAAATAAGACTCTGGAGAATGTAAGAGAGCGATTTTATTGGTTACACGCAAAGGCTGACGTAGAAGATTGGTGCAGAAAATGCAGTGTTTGAGCAGCCTCTAAGGGACCACACATGAAAACGCGGGGAAAGATGCATCTGTACAACGTTGGAGCGCCTTTGAAAGGATCGCAGTTGACATCGCAGGTCCGTTTCCAGAAATAGACAGTGGCAATCGGTATATTCTCGTGATTATGGACTACTTCAGTAAGTGGGCTGAAGTATTTGTTATTCCCAATCAAGAAGCAAAAACTGTAGTTTGTATTTAACAGAACCCTAAATGAACACCTTTCGAAGGTCGTCAGCGATCATCAGCGACACTGAGAGATGAAATCTTGATCCCCTGAAGTCGAAGACAAAATCGAAAATGGAAGTCGCCGAAACTGCAGCCGAAATGGGAGGGTCCTACAAAATAATCACCCGCATCAACGACGTTATCTTCCGTATCCAGCGAGGACTGAGAGGCAAGCTGAAAGTTGTACATGTTGATCGCTTGCATCGCTACCAGGGAGATAATTGTGATGAATTTGTACGGGGCAAACAAGTCTTAGAGGGGCGCAATGTAACGGCTGGTAACGAAAAAAAATGGGACACTGTGCAGAAGCCACTGAATATATACTTAAGAAAACTTAAGAACAAAACTTAAGAAAAGAGTATCCGAATGAAGGATAATAGTTCTAGAAACTTGAAAAAGGGGCAGAGAAGAAAAGGAGCTTGTGAGCTATACAGCGATTATTTTATTTCCTCAATCAAACTAAGATTTTCCTTAATAAAATAATCAACGAAGACTTTTTTTATAAGAAGTAAATTGTTTTATTCTTGCGAACCCTTCGCTAAACGTTAAAATATGTTGAATTTGACTTAAGGTATACATGAAAAACTTTTTTTTTTAGTTTCCCGACATAAGTGTGTGAAGGTCAACGTCCCGTTGGCTAAGGTCTTATATTCTTCTAATAATGGATTAAGGTTGTAATGGATGATGAAATTCCATTTGCTCGTTGCGATTTTTGTTGATCCAATAGATAAAAATACCAATATTTGATTCAAAATTGTTAACTTCAATATTTTTGCTAAATACTTTTGGCAGAATAAGAAGTATTATTAACAACGACGCAATTTCTCCGGCACTAGATGTTCTTCGCCTTTTGGTCGGTATTGTGGCTCCTGCATCTGCCGATTGAGTGTTGCGTGCTGACTGGTGGACGTTACTTCTGGATGTGATCTCATTACCTGTTTCGTGTTCAACTGATGCTGTTCGAACATCAACCACTCGTACAGCGCCATCGTTGCCCTGGTACGTCCAGGTAATTCTGCCGAACGGACACTTAAGGACTGGAATGTTGTCTTCTTTTATGATCACCATGTCTCCCATGTTGAGATCCTTAGAAGATTCCTTCCATTTATGACGATACTGGAGTTCGTTTAAGGATTCCTGTGACCACCGTTTCCAAAATTCATGTATTATGTGCGAGACCATGTTCTACCGTGTCAGATGAGTGCGTTTTATTGAGAGTGCGTTGGCGTCGACTTGTGCAGTCAGGGATTCACCGATGAGAAAGTGTCCAGGTGTCAGTGCCGTAAGATCGGTGGGATCATTTGAAAGTGGTGTTAGTGGTCTTGAGTTAAGGATGGCTTCGATGCCAATTTAATACTGACTAACTCTTCGTACGTCAAAGACGTTGCAGAAATACTCCTCCTTAAGAGATGCTTTGCTGATTTTACTGCCGCTTCCCAAAGGCCACCAAAGTGAGGAGCTCTAGGGGGAATAAAGTTGAGCTGTATAGATTTATAGCTGCATTCCCTTGCAACGGTCGTGCGTGCCTTTACGGAGTAAATAGTGCCTTCCAGCTCAGCCAGTTGGTTAATTGCTCCTACAAAGTTTGTAACATTGTCACAATATAAGTGCTAAAATGTCCACGCCGACCAGTGAATCGTCGTAGCGCTTCGAGGCATGCTTCGGTTGTCAAATCGCTAAGGAGTTCAGCTTTCGTAGCGAAGCTACATATGCCTTTTGAGGTCGATTGCCGCGAATTTTGTAGTGAATCCAGATTAGACTACAGTAATCTACCCCTCTATTTATAAGCAGTCGTGCTGGGGTTATCCGTTGTGGAGGTAAATTTCCCATGACTTGTTACAGCAGTTGTGGTCTGGCTCTATTATACTTTACGCAATGTTGACCGCGCCATTATCTTTTCTTTAATGGGCCAAAATCGTTGTGTAAGATGGGCTAACAATGCCTGACCACGACAATGGCTATTTTCCTCGTGTATTTCTTGCATCAACAGTTTTACCAAAGGGTTATTATATGGTAATAGCATTGGATGTTTGCCATCAAAAGGAAGTGTTGAAGCTTCTAGTCGGCCTCCCACTCAAAGAACTCCGTTTTCATCCAAAAATGTAGCGAGACTGGATAGGTGACTGTTTTTCCGTAACTGCTTGTATTTTTGTATGTCACTGATTTCCTGGTTGAAATCGAATGTCTGCATTGCGCACACGATTGTATTCAATTAATAATAAAGTTCCTTAGTACTGAGTAGAATGTCATTTTGTGTCTAATTTTGTGCGCAGCTAGTAGTTTTGTAAAACATGTATCCAATTATCCTTTGAATTATTCTCTTGAATGAATTCCGTTGGTTAATTTTATAAATCATTTCCTGATTGCACTCCCTTCGGGTTAGGGGTAGAATATACCCCAGGTAGGCATGTCTGTCGTAAGAGGCATGCCTACCTCCTCGTATAAATTGTGTACTAATAATGCAATGAATAAAACTAATAGATACAATATCTCATGTGGCAGTCCAGACACACCGGAAAATCCACCCTCTTCGGAGGTCGGCTCTATGGATTCTGGGGAGAACCAATTATTGCATCTTGTAGACCCCTTTGCAAAGAATCCAACGGCAACACGCTCTCTAGCATCAAGCCGTGCGTCTCCGGAAAGACAAGTCCGCCGGAGGAGCAATCGCAAGACAAACGGGACTCAATGAAACTGAAACAAATGACGAAAGAAAACAATGAACTCCGTCTAAAGCTAAATAAAATGGATCTTCTTTATCAGGAACTTAAAAAAGATGTGGAATTATTAAAAAAAGAAAACGAGGTTCTAAGGAATCCAAAACCTCAAGAAAACGCGAAGAAATTCCACGTGCGGCTAGTCCTAAATACCATACGGATGAAGACGAGCTGGAACTTGAAACAAATCGGGCGTCAAAGAAACAACCCAGTAAGAAACGAAGAGCTGGGTCTTCGCCGGAAATTGAGATCCCTAAGGAGAATAGAAATGTTCTCTCTCAGATAAAAAAACCGTCTCAAGGCAAATCATGTCCTGCGCCGGCTATAAATGCCGTCGGCTTTACGGACTATAATAAATTGTATCGTCCTCTCAAGGAAACTATTAATTCCGAATTTAAGGTCACACCCTATCGGAATAACGATTTGAAAGTCAATGTAGCTGACTCGGACAGTTACTGCGCTTTATCTAAAAAATTAAATGCGGAAAAGACACAATGGTATGCCTACGCAAATAAGCTAGAGAGACCACTCCGTGTTATAGCAAGGGGTTTTCATCCGTCATGCACGAAAGACGACGTTATAAGCGATGTTAAAACAAAATACACAGTATGCCGTTGAGAGAGAGGAGAGAAACCGCAAGGAAAAAAGTCAAGACCACGAAAGAACCACCCAAAGGGAGACAAAATACAGTAACATTGCCCACAATAAAGAAAAACCTTCTGCTACCAAATCGTTTGCCCAAGCCGTAATAACGGACGAACCCAGTTTCACAAGTATTCTTTTTGGAAAGCAGTGAAAAATATAAAAAAAGCCTCAACTGCATTCGACACTAATCCGAAAATACAATGGCGAATGGGCAAAGAGTGACAAAGAAAAGGCAGACCTATTTGCTGAACATCTAGAACAAACGTCTAAGCCGTTTGATGGACAAATGTTGATAGATGATCCAACCGATATGCCTCCGATAACCGATAACTTCAGAATAGGACGGGTGTCGCTGACTGAACTCTGCCAGGCAATAAAAAACTTGAAAAGTAACAAAGTTCCTGGCTATGATTTAATAACTGGACAAATCCTCAAGGAATTACCAAAAAAGCGATTATTAAGCTCCAGTATTTAATAAACGCTTCGTTCAGGTTATTATACGTACTAGATTCGTGGAAAGTGGCAGATGTGATAATGATCCCGAAACCGGGTAAGCCGCCAAAAGACAAAAAATCATATAGACCGATATTACTTTTACCTATAACATCAAAGATATTCGAGTAACTTCTACTCAAACGAGTACAACGGTGAGCACAGTTTCAGAATCCGTCCATAAGTATGTGGGTGTGTCTACGAAATTTAAATCCTTCTCGATTCGTGCTGTTAATTGTGCGCCAAGGAGTGCGGCGTATAGTTCCAATCGAGGCAATGTTCAGTGGCTCCACTCGTTATTTAGAACACAAGAACCTTACATCTGTTCTTGCATTCTTCATGATTGCTCTCAGGTACACCACCATACCGTATGCCTTTTCATATGTATCGGGAAAGGTGTACATTTGAATGGTTGCGGGTATACCATTGTTGAACATGTGGAGTGGAAATTGAAAATTTATAATTTTACCGAGGCTATTTCGAAATGCTATCCACCTTGTATGTAGCACTGCCGATAATACTTCATCCCATGAAAGTTGCAACCATAATTCCTGAACAAATATCTATGCTATGACCACCACCGGAGCCATCCTTCCCAACGGATCGAATAATTTGGCAAGGTCTAAGGTTACACTCCGTATAATAATTCTACTTGTCGAGCCCATATTTGTTTTAACACAAAATGTGTCATTCTTTGGCTGTCAATGTTTTAATTGCATCATTACTCTTCCCTAGAAATGCCTTTTACCAAACGAGGATGATTTGCGCTCCATTTTCGGAGTTTTAACATTGCAGTTTGTAGTATTTGGATAAGTTGCCCTTGATTTTCTTTGACGGTAGATAGATTATTATTTCCAGTTAGGGAGCCATCAACGTAGAAATCACTATTTAGAGTCTGTGCACCTAACGCAAGTGTTGTGTTGTTCTCCTTTGCTAAATGCTGCAATCATTTTGTGGCTAAATATGGTGCTAATCTTGTATCATATGTTACCGTGTTTAGTTTATAATATCGTAGTGGCTCGATTGCGTTGTTTCTCCATACAATGGTTTGAAATCTTCGGTCATCTGGATGGATCATTATTTGACGATACATCTTTTGGATATCAGTGCAAAATACGTATCGCGGAAATCGGAATCGAAGCAATAGTGAAAATAATTCACCCTGTACTATTGGTCATGTGTACATGATGCCGTTCAACGATATTCCAGTTGTTGTTTTTCATGAAGCGTCAAAAGCTACTGGCAGTTTTCTAGTGCTGCTGTCTTCTTTGATAGAACCAATTGTGGGGAATGTTTTTGGTGTTTTTCATCATTATTTGACGATACATCTTTTGGATATATGTGCAAAATACGTATCGCGGAAATCGGAATCGAAGCAATAGTGAAAATAATTCGCTTTGTACTATTGGTCCTGTGTACATGATGTCGGTTAATGATATTCCAGTTGATTGTTTTTCATGAAGCGTCAAAAACTACTAGTGCTGCTGTCCTCTTTGAAAAAACCAATGGTGGCGAATGTTTTTGGTGTTACCATGTCATTGAAGTCGATTTCTGACATATGACCTACATCTTCTTATTCCTTCATAAATTGGCTATATTGATTCATCACTTCTTTGTTTTTCGCTAATCGCCGCTCAAGAGCCAAAAATCTGTTGATTGCTATTTTTTCCTGTGATGTTTTCCCATTCCATGGGAATCCATCTACCTTGGAAACCCCCAAGGGTAGATGGATTCCCATGGAATGGTAGCTTGACCATGAAACGACAGTCATTGGTTTTCTGCGTGTTTTGTACAAAGTGAGTTTCACACATCTCTTCTGATTTTGACAACTTGCTACGCGCCGGTTCAACTTCTTCTAGGGTCCATCATCATCTGAAGGAGGTTATCGTCATCATAAGTAGAGATGCCACACGTTGCAGTCCTTTGCTCTGTTTCACCTACTTTTCCAGCCAGAATCCACCCGAGTCCGTATTTTCTAATGTAGGTAAGTTGTTAGCCAACCGCATCTGTCCAATGGAGGGTAGTTGATGGTAGAATTCTGCACCAAGGAGAACATCTATATTGTCGGGATGATTGAACATCGGATCTGCCAGTGAATTCCTTTTGGTATAGGCCATGATGAAATGTTAATGTATTTAGAGGGCTGTGGTTCGGATCATACCCGTGGCAGAACAAATGCTTCAAGATGATTATTGAAACCAGCTGTTGTTGATTGCAACTTTACGTTCACTCGTTTATGGGCTTCCTTTCTTCCATTCCCAATCCTTGAACACTCATGAAGAAGTTATTTCACTTAGCCCTAGTCTCTTAAGTAGGCAACTAGTTCTACGATGGTGGAACTCAGAAGTACGTAATGATTCCCTTCTGAACTCTTGGATGCTCCTAGTGTTAACGATTGTTTTGTCGTATTCTGATGATTGCTGCTTAAATTTGCATGGTTGTTGTTGCAGGAACCTTTAGTGTTGCTTTCACGATGTAGCATCGTGTTGTGCCTTTGTTCACACCGTAGTCAACTTATTGAAGGGTAATTGTTTGCTCTTTGGCTGGGCCTTAGATAATTAAGGCAAGACGTATCTTTTTGCGCTAACTGTGAACGTTATATTGGCTGCAATTGTATAAAGTGGTTACAGGGAAATACTGGGTGCATTCCCGTTCCACAAATATTGCAATTCCGATTGATGTTGTTGAAGTCAATGATGTAATTTAACACCCCTTTAATAAATATTTGTTTTTTATGGTCAGTACACCAAAGACCGATGCCCGGCCACGCAAGTGCAGATCACGACACCGACGGCTGGGAATGGATCGTAATAAAAAAGGGACCATCAATATCAACGACACAGCTGCACTCAACACAAAGCATGGATAGATTACTTTCAAATTAAGAACTACTGAAGAGTTTAGTTTGAATTTGTACGTCATTGAGGACGGATTCACAAGTTGTTTTAAAAATAAGCCGCGTACACATTATTAACTGTCGCCCGAACAGGGACCTGGATAAAAGTTTAAAATTACTAAACGCGAGTGTCCCAAATAAATAAATTGTGCAAAGTGTAAAAAAAGAAATCAACATCAAACAGCGCAACCTAAACTCATCTGTGTATAGGAAAAGAGGCCCCTTATTAGCCTACGCTAGTGACTGGAAGAAAAGGAAACTTCACGTTATATGTTTGCCGCCCCACCATTTATAATTTTGTAAGAACTTAGTTTAAGAAACAGAATAATATAAAAAAATACGAAAACAAAATCAACATTAAAATTCCTAAGAAAAGTTAAATATAAAAATCTAGCATTAAGCATAATAGTTCAATTACAATCAGCTACGATTGAAAAGTTTTTTCCAAAAAAACAGGGTCCACATTTACAAAAAACAGAACAGCAACATAAAATTTATATTTGAAAAAAAGAAAAATTAAATTAATTTAATTTTCAAATTTATTTAATTCAAAAACATGGCACGAAACGAGAATCAAACCACACCTTCAGGAAATGCTTAATTCCGCACCTATAACTCCCCATGTCTCCCATGTTGAGATCCTTAGAAGATTCCTTCCATTTATGACGATACTGGAGTTCGTTTAAGGATTCCTGTGACCACCGTTTCCAAAATTCATGTATGATGTGCGAGACCATGTTCTACCGTGTCAGATGAGTGCGTTTTATTGAGAGTGCGTTGGCGTCGACTTGTGCAGTCAGGGATTCACCGATGAGAAAGTGTCCAGGTGTCAGTGCCGTAAGATCGGTGGGATCATTTGAAAGTGGTGTTAGTGGTCTTGAGTTAAGGATGGCTTCGATGCCAATTTAATACTGACTAACTCTTCGTACGTCAAAGACGTTGCAGAAATACTCCTCCTTAAGAGATGCTTTGCTGATTTTACTGCCGCTTCCCAAAGGCCACCAAAGTGAGGAGCTCTAGGGGGAATAAAGTTGAGCTGTATAGATTTATAGCTGCATTCCCTTGCAACGGTCGTGCGTGCCTTTACGGAGTAAATAGCGCCTTCCAGCTCAGCCAGTTGGTTAATTGCTCCTACAAAGTTTGTAACATTGTCACAATATAAGTGCTAAAATGTCCACGCCGACCAGTGAATCGTCGTAGCGCTTCGAGGCATGCTTCGGTTGTCAAATCGCTAAGGAGTTCAGCTTTCGTAGCGAAGCTACATATGCCTTTTGAGGTCGATTGCCGCGAATTTTGTAGTGAATCCAGATTAGACTACAGTAATCTACCCCTCTATTTATAAGCAGTCGTGCTGGGGTTATCCGTTGTGGAGGTAAATTTCCCATGACTTGTTACAGCAGTTGTGGTCTGGCTCTATTATACTTTACGCAATGTTGACCGCGCCATTATCTTTTCTTTAATGGGCCAAAATCGTTGTGTAAGATGGGCTAACAATGCCTGACCACGACAATGGCTATTTTCCTCGTGTATTTCTTGCATCAACAGTTTTACCAAAGGGTTATTATATGGTAATAGCATTGGATGTTTGCCATCAAAAGGAAGTGTTGAAGCTTCTAGTCGGCCTCCCACTCAAAGAACTCCGTTTTCATCCAAAAATGTAGCGAGACTGGATAGGTGACTGTTTTTCCGTAACTGCTTGTATTTTTGTATGTCACTGATTTCCTGGTTGAAATCGAATGTCTGCATTGCGCACACGATTGTATTCAATTAATAATAAAGTTCCTTAGTACTGAGTAGAATGTCATTTTGTGTCTAATTTTGTGCGCAGCTAGTAGTTTTGTAAAACATGTATCCAATTATCCTTTGAATTATTCTCTTGAATGAATTCCGTTGGTTAATTTTATAAATCATTTCCTGATTGCACTCCCTTCGGGTTAGGGGTAGAATATACCCCAGGTAGGCATGTCTGTCGTAAGAGGCATGCCTACCTCCTCGTATAAATTGTGTACTAATAATGCAATGAATAAAACTAATAGATACAATATCTCATGTGGCAGTCCAGACACACCGGAAAATCCACCCTCTTCGGAGGTCGGCTCTATGGATTCTGGGGAGAACCAATTATTGCATCTTGTAGACCCCTTTGCAAAGAATCCAACGGCAACACGCTCTCTAGCATCAAGCCGTGCGTCTCCGGAAAGACAAGTCCGCCGGAGGAGCAATCGCAAGACAAACGGGACTCAATGAAACTGAAACAAATGACGAAAGAAAACAATGAACTCCGTCTAAAGCTAAATAAAATGGATCTTCTTTATCAGGAACTTAAAAAAGATGTGGAATTATTAAAAAAAGAAAACGAGGTTCTAAGGAATCCAAAACCTCAAGAAAACGCGAAGAAATTCCACGTGCGGCTAGTCCTAAATATCATACGGATGAAGACGAGCTGGAACTTGAAACAAATCGGGCGTCAAAGAAACAACCCATTAAGAAACGAAGAGCTGGGTCTTCGCCGGAAATTGAGATCCCTAAGGAGAATAGAAATGTTCTCTCTCAGATAAAAAAACCGTCTCAAGGCAAATCATGTCCTGCGCCGGCTATAAATGCCGTCGGCCTTACGGACTATAATAAATTGTATCGTCCTCTCAAGGAAACTATTAATTCCGAATTTAAGGTCACACCCTATCGGAATAACGATTTGAAAGTCAATGTAGCTGACTCGGACAGTTACTGCGCTTTATCTAAAAAATTAAATGCGGAAAAGACACAATGGTATGCCTACGCAAATAAGCTAGAGAGACCACTCCGTGTTATAGCAAGGGGTTTTCATCCGTCATGCACGAAAGACGA
The DNA here is from genome assembly GCA_964034865.1 of Eristalis intricaria. Taxonomy (NCBI): domain Eukaryota; kingdom Metazoa; phylum Arthropoda; class Insecta; order Diptera; family Syrphidae; genus Eristalis; species Eristalis intricaria. The sequence goes on from OZ035874.1 coordinate 13,745,957, forward strand.
CGTTATAAACGATGTTAAAACAAAATACACAGTATGCCGTTGAGAGAGAGGAGAGAAACCGCAAGGAAAAAAGTCAAGACCACGAAAGAACCACCCAAAGGGAGACAAAATACAGTAACATTGCCCACAATAAAGAAAAACCTTCTGCTACCAAATCGTTTGCCCAAGCCGTAATAACGGACGAACCCAGTTTCACAAGTATTCTTTTTGGAAAGCAGTGAAAAATATAAAAAAAGCCTCAACTGCATTCGGCACTAATCCGAAAATACAATGGCGAATGGGCAAAGAGTGACAAAGAAAAGGCAGACCTATTTGCTGAACATCTAGAACAAACGTCTAAGCCGTTTGATGGACAAATGTTGATAGATGATCCAACCGATATGCCTCCGATAACCGATAACTTCAGAATAGGACGGGTGTCGCTGACTGAACTCTGCCAGGCAATAAAAAACTTGAAAAGTAACAAAGTTCCTGGCTATGATTTAATAACTGGACAAATCCTCAAGGAATTACCAAAAAAGCGATTATTAAGCTCCAGTATTTAATAAACGCTTCGTTCAGGTTATTATACGTACTAGATTCGTGGAAAGTGGCAGATGTGATAATGATCCCGAAACCGGGTAAGCCGCCAAAAGACAAAAAATCATATAGACCGATATTACTTTTACCTATAACATCAAAGATATTCGAGTAACTTCTACTCAAACGAGTACAACGGTGAGCACAGTTTCAGAATCCGTCCATAAGTATGTGGGTGTGTCTACGAAATTTAAATCCTTCTCGATTCGTGCTGTTAATTGTGCGCCAAGGAGTGCGGCGTATAGTTCCAATCGAGGCAATGTTCAGTGGCTCCACTCGTTATTTAGAACACAAGAACCTTACATCTGTTCTTGCATTCTTCATGATTGCTCTCAGGTACACCACCATACCGTATGCCTTTTCATATGTATCGGGAAAGGTGTACATTTGAATGGTTGCGGGTATACCATTGTTGAACATGTGGAGTGGAAATTGAAAATTTATAATTTTACCGAGGCTATTTCGAAATGCTATCCACCTTGTATGTAGCACTGCCGATAATACTTCATCCCATGAAAGTTGCAACCATAATTCCTGAACAAATATCTATGCTATGACCACCACCGGAGCCATCCTTCCCAACGGATCGAATAATTTGGCAAGGTCTAAGGTTACACTCCGTATAATAATTCTACTTGTCGAGCCCATATTTGTTTTAACACAAAATGTGTCATTCTTTGGCTGTCAATGTTTTAATTGCATCATTACTCTTCCCTAGAAATGCCTTTTACCAAACGAGGATGATTTGCGCTCCATTTTCGGAGTTTTAACATTGCAGTTTGTAGTATTTGGATAAGTTGCCCTTGATTTTCTTTGACGGTAGATAGATTATTATTTCCAGTTAGGGAGCCATCAACGTAGAAATCACTATTTAGAGTCTGTGCACCTAACGCAAGTGTTGTGTTGTTCTCCTTTGCTAAATGCTGCAATCATTTTGTGGCTAAATATGGTGCTAATCTTGTATCATATGTTACCGTGTTTAGTTTATAATATCGTAGTGGCTCGATTGCGTTGTTTCTCCATACAATGGTTTGAAATCTTCGGTCATCTGGATGGATCATTATTTGACGATACATCTTTTGGATATCAGTGCAAAATACGTATCGCGGAAATCGGAATCGAAGCAATAGTGAAAATAATTCACCCTGTACTATTGGTCATGTGTACATGATGCCGTTCAACGATATTCCAGTTGTTGTTTTTCATGAAGCGTCAAAAGCTACTGGCAGTTTTCTAGTGCTGCTGTCTTCTTTGATAGAACCAATTGTGGGGAATGTTTTTGGTGTTTTTCATCATTATTTGACGATACATCTTTTGGATATATGTGCAAAATACGTATCGCGGAAATCGGAATCGAAGCAATAGTGAAAATAATTCGCTTTGTACTATTGGTCCTGTGTACATGATGTCGGTTAATGATATTCCAGTTGATTGTTTTTCATGAAGCGTCAAAAACTACTAGTGCTGCTGTCCTCTTTGAAAAAACCAATGGTGGCGAATGTTTTTGGTGTTACCATGTCATTGAAGTCGATTTCTGACATATGACCTACATCTTCTTATTCCTTCATAAATTGGCTATATTGATTCATCACTTCTTTGTTTTTCGCTAATCGCCGCTCAAGAGCCAAAAATCTGTTGATTGCTATTTTTTCCTGTGATGTTTTCCCATTCCATGGGAATCCATCTACCTTGGAAACCCCCAAGGGTAGATGGATTCCCATGGAATGGTAGCTTGACCATGAAACGACAGTCATTGGTTTTCTGCGTGTTTTGTACAAAGTGAGTTTCACACATCTCTTCTGATTTTGACAACTTGCTACGCGCCGGTTCAACTTCTTCTAGGGTCCATCATCATCTTAAGGAGGTTATCGTCATCATAAGTAGAGATGCCACACGTTGCAGTCCTTTGCTCTGTTTCACCTACTTTTCCAGCCAGAATCCACCCGAGTCCGTATTTTCTAATGTAGGTAAGTTGTTAGCCAACCGCATCTGTCCAATGGAGGGTAGTTGATGGTAGAATTCTGCACCAAGGAGAACATCTATATTGTCGGGATGATTGAACATCGGATCTGCCAGTGAATTCCTTTTGGTATAGGCCATGATGAAATGTTAATGTATTTAGAGGGCTGTGGTTCGGATCATACCCGTGGCAGAACAAATGCTTCAAGATGATTATTGAAACCAGCTGTTGTTGATTGCAACTTTACGTTCACTCGTTTATGGGCTTCCTTTCTTCCATTCCCAATCCTTGAACACTCATGAAGAAGTTATTTCACTTAGCCCTAGTCTCTTAAGTAGGCAACTAGTTCTACGATGGTGGAACTCAGAAGTACGTAATGATTCCCTTCTGAACTCTTGGATGCTCCTAGTGTTAACGATTGTTTTGTCGTATTCTGATGATTGCTGCTTAAATTTGCATGGTTGTTGTTGCAGGAACCTTTAGTGTTGCTTTCACGATGTAGCATCGTGTTGTGCCTTTGTTCACACCGTAGTCAACTTATTGAAGGGTAATTGTTTGCTCTTTGGCTGGGCCTTAGATAATTAAGGCAAGACGTATCTTTTTGCGCTAACTGTGAACGTTATATTGGCTGCAATTGTATAAAGTGGTTACAGGGAAATACTGGGTGCATTCCCGTTCCACAAATATTGCAATTCCGATTGATGTTGTTGAAGTCAATGATGTAATTTAACACCCCTTTAATAAATATTTGTTTTTTATGGTCAGTACACCAAAGACCGATGCCCGGCCACGCAAGTGCAGATCACGACACCGACGGCTGGGAATGGATCGTAATAAAAAAGGGACCATCAATATCAACGACACAGCTGCACTCAACACAAAGCATGGATAGATTACTTTCAAATTAAGAACTACTGAAGAGTTTAGTTTGAATTTGTACGTCATTGAGGACGGATTCACAAGTTGTTTTAAAAATAAGCCGCGTACACATTATTAACTGTCGCCCGAACAGGGACCTGGATAAAAGTTTAAAATTACTAAACGCGAGTGTCCCAAATAAATAAATTGTGCAAAGTGTAAAAAAAGAAATCAACATCAAACAGCGCAACCTAAACTCATCTGTGTATAGGAAAAGAGGCCCCTTATTAGCCTACGCTAGTGACTGGAAGAAAAGGAAACTTCACGTTATATGTTTGCCGCCCCACCATTTATAATTTTGTAAGAACTTAGTTTAAGAAACAGAATAATATAAAAAAATACGAAAACAAAATCAACATTAAAATTCCTAAGAAAAGTTAAATATAAAAATCTAGCATTAAGCATAATAGTTCAATTACAATCAGCTACGATTGAAAAGTTTTTTCCAAAAAAACAGGGTCCACATTTACAAAAAACAGAACAGCAACATAAAATTTATATTTGAAAAAAAGAAAAATTAAATTAATTTAATTTTCAAATTTATTTAATTCAAAAACATGGCACGAAACGAGAATCAAACCACACCTTCAGGAAATGCTTAATTCCGCACCTATAACTCCCCAGGCCAATTTGCATAACCAAATCACTCAAATCGTTTCCGAAAATGTGATCTTAACACACGTTCTGAAACATTTCATAAGGTCGATCAAGGGATTGCTGATGGTCAACGAGCAAACATCGCCGAAATGGATACAATACCGTATGTTCTCCGAAGCCTGAGAGATTTCTCAGGTTAACCCGACGAGTTTGGATCATGGAAAAAAAGTGTCGATGGCATACTCAAGTTATATGAGCCCTTGAGAGGTACACCCTTGAGAAGTCCCACCGTTGAATTGCGAGAGCATAACGCGAGTTACGAGAACACCACCATAGCCAACAACAACAACAACAGCATTTCGCATCTTCAGCAATCGAACACCACGAAACCAAACAGCAGCAGCAGCGGAATAGTGCGTTGTCAACAGTCTGGTACTCAGTCGTTCACCGATCTTTGAACAGTGCGCATGTGTTTCGGCTTAGTTATTCAAAGTGAAAAAATAAAAATAAAAAGTGCAGTCAAGTAGTGTAAACAACTTGGGGATCCGCAACAAGGTCGTGGCCGAGAGCTTAAGGTCCACAGCCGGGAACCAATAGGGCTGGGTTCGAAACCCAGCGGGAGCAATCTCCTTTTTTTAATTTTTTCTTCTCCCACTATAAAAATTTGCACTGGATAAGTGAGTCAGTGCAAATCATGGTGGAGAACGGGCAGTCCGCTCGCCCAGAAGAGGTCGGCGGGAACCAGCAACCGGTGGCAGAAGAGTCACGCCACCAAGCAACGGTTGCCAACGATGGAGGTACGAAGAGGAGGAGAAAAAAGCAGACCTCCTCCAGTTCGAAAAGACGCAACACAAACGCGTCACAAAAAAAAGCCCAAGAGGAAGCGTGTGCAGCGTCTACGTCATCGGACGAGACTTCCCACGAGGGCGATGCGGAAGATGACGCATATTCATATGTGTCTGATGGGAGAGAGGGGCGATTTGCAGTAAGCAGCATAAGCTTCGAATCGGTGCCCTCCGACACCGAAGAAGAAGTAGAGGCGATCATTCGCTCCAAGGAAACGAAAGTTTCGAATCTGAGGGAGGAGACTGACAAACTCCTTCAAGAGATTAGAGAGCTACGCCGAAGAACTCTCGAAAGGAGAAGGAAGGAGGAAGAAATCCTACAACGCGGGCAACAACAACAAAAAACGTGGCCCGAATCAAGTCAGTCGGCGAATCAGGCGCAGCAACAACAACAGCAAGCAACGCCTAAACAGAAGAAGCAGCTTCAACAGCCATCAGTGCAGCAACAACAGCAAAAGCAGCAACAACAGCAAAAGCAGCAACAACAGCAAAAGCAGCAACAACAGCAAAATCAGCTACAAAAGAAAGCAGCCCAGCAACAACATCAAGCAACATCGCAACAAGACAAGCAGCAGCAACATGCAGTACACCAGCAACAACCACAGCAAAAGAAGGAAAAAGTGCCACCGATCAACCTGTACAAGCCGGATGTCATTTACACTGCACAGGTATGTAGGACGGCCGTAGGTAGTGGTAACTTTCTAATTAAAAAAAATAAAGGGTTCGAAAAATACTCAATCTGCTGCAAGACAGTAGACCAATATAACAAAATTAAGAAGGTACTAAAGCGGTCGACGATGGAGTTCTTCTCCTTTATGCCAAAAGGAGAAAAACTCCAGTCAAAATTGTTAAAGATCTCCGCACCGCTCGAAGCGGAGGAAATTCTCCAACTGCTCAAAGAGCAAGTGTGTGACGGTCTCGAGATCGTCGGAGTCAAGCCCTTCTCCACAGCTAAGGCAAAAAGGGAGGGGCGGAAATTACCGTATTTCATCGTACAGGTGTCACCCAACAGCATGGTAGATAAGCTAAACGATATTGATCGTTTGGCTGACTATCATTGCGCATGGGATAGCATAAGAAGGCGCGATGGCATTCTCCAATGCGCTCGCTGCCAAAGGTTTGGGCACGCCGCGTCGAACTGCCAAATGAAGCCTCGATGCGTGAAGTGCAGTCAAAACCACAAGGCGGAGGATTGCCCGCTGGGGAAAGAGGGAGCAGCTGACAAAAGTCAGCTCAAGTGCGTACTCTGCGGGAACGCGGGGCACACCGCCAACTATCGGGGTTGCCCTAAATTCCAAGAGCGGAAAGCAAAAATGGTTCTGCAGAGGCAGCCCCCAGTGAAAAATCCACTTGGGGCAGCCATACCCGTCACCCCTCAAGTGACCTACGCCCAAATGGCGTCTAGTCAGAGGAGCACGGAAAAGCAGCAACTACCAAAGGTAGTGCCGCAAGTCTCAGTGCCAAAAGCACACGAGCCAGCGCCTGAATGGAAAACATCCATTGAAGGGCGTATGGCTCGGTTAGAGGAGCAGGTCGGCCAAATTCTGGCGCTCCTGCAGAACCAACCACGTCAAAAGTCTTAATGGCTGCGCAGACGGAGAGTATTTTTAAGATCCTTGCAGTGAATGCAAATTCATTGATAGGGGTCCCACGAAAAAACGAGCTCTATAGATTGTTGGACGATCAAAGCCCAGAGCTGATGCTGATTAGCGAAACCAAGCTAACTTAGAGAGGCATACTGGAGCACAGCAATTATAATGTTGTTAGAAGAGACCGGCCCAATTCCAGTGGTGGAGGCGGTGTTGCGATCTTCATAAAAAATAACATTAAACACAAGGTAGTGTATAGTAGTGAAGTACGAAGGTTTCAAGAGTTGGAGGCCTGCATCGTGTGCATTTCGCTCCGCAGTGGAAGGAGGTTGTATGCTGCGTCGGTCTACTCTTCTGGCAACCCTAGTTCCAGTACAACCATATCAGAGCTCGATTCACTCTTTCGATGTCTGAGGCTGGACTCGGAGGAGAACTATTTTATTTTGGCCGGGGACTTAAATGCCCGACATGGATATTGGGGAAACACAATTTCCAACAATAGAGGGGACCAGCTTTACAGCTGGTTTTGCTTACACAGTGTCGAGTATAGACTCGATTTGAAAGCAACAGAGATCTCGTCGTTCCCCAGAACCGGGTCGTATCTGGATCTCCTACTGCTAGACGCAAGACTGCAGCTAACAGACACAAACGCACAGACGGTAAACTGTTTGAACACTTTCGTGTATCTCAGTGACCATTGCGGACTCAGTGCCGAAATCAAGATCCCCAACGACATTGCGGAATTAGGAGAGTATGTTCAAACGTACACCTACAACTCCAGTAGGGCACGATGGACACGCTTCTCCAGACAAATGACGCGAGCACTCTCTTCGAACGCGTTTCACATACCGTCCAATAGAAACTTGTCAAACGAAGAGATTGACATGTATCTAATTCAATTGGACGAGACAATTAAACGAACTATGGACATTACTATACCTCGGTATACACGGACAAACAACGAAAACTTGTACCGCAATGCGACTATCGACGCACTCCACCAACGTAAAAGTAGACTCCTGTCAAGATTAAAAACGGTTTACTGACAGGCGAGACGAGGAAGTTGGGACACTGAAATCGCTAATAAAAAATATTCAAACGTTAATTGTCCAGAATTACAGGCTTTCTGTTAATTCGTACTGGAATGATAAGATTCGGGCTGTAAGATCTAACAATCCGAGTATGTTCCCGCAAATTAATAAATTCTTTCGTAGTAAATATAGCGATCTTCCGTGTCTTAAGCTTTCCAGAACGACGAACAACGAACAAGTACTGACCACAGCAGGAATTGATCCAGATAACGCCGTACTCGACGATAACTTTTTTGTGGTCGAAGATCCGCAAGAAAAAATGGAGGTACTAGGCGCGGTCTTCCAAGAAGTGTACAAGGTGAATGAGAGCGTTCGCCCGAACCACGAGTTGGATAACCGCGTACTGGCTAGCAACTCTCAACTTCGAGAAGAAATGCAACAATGGCGATCTGAGAACACTGGCTTTGTCGTGTTCAATGATGATAACATGGCAGATAATGCCATCGCCGACGAAGGGGTTCATCCCCCGTTCATATCGAAGACAGAACTCCAAGCGGTCTTCGAATCATTAAAAAAGAAAAAGTCTGTTGGAATCGACGGGATCTCCAACATTGTGCTAAGACACCTCCCCCTGGAAGTGGTTAATATGTACACAATCCTGTTTAACAATGCTTTGAATAATGCACATTATCCAGAGCATTGGAAAACTGCGATTGTGCAACCCATATCCAAGAGAGGAAAAGATTCTTCGAATCCGTGCAACCTCCTCCTCATTAGTCTCCTTCCGAACATCAGTAAGGTATTCGAGAAGGTGATCAATAGAACTCTGATCAACTGGACTAAGGACAAAAATATAATTTCGGATAACCAATTCGGTTTCAAAGCGGGGCATGACACTATTCATGCTGCGTCGAAACTGGTGTCGGATATCCAATGGAACAAGAGCCAGAAACAATGTACGGGTGCCTGCTTGATTGACCTGGAGAAGGCCTTTGACACCGTATGGTTAGAAGGTCTTTTCTACAAGATCAATCGGCTAGGCATTAGCAAACCACTGCTGTACCTACTGTGTAACATGCTTACCGGTAGACGGTTCGTAGTCAAAAATGGCAACGTGACCTCCACAGGTGTATTCCAAGTTAAAAATGGTCTCCAACAGGGTGCCGTTAATTCGCCGATCCTGTTCAACATTAACTTGAGCGATCTGTTAAGTTCTCTTCCTCATTCAATTGCGTATGCCGATGACTTAATCGTGTACAGATCAGGCAAAAAGATCGAGGAAATCACTACCCTCACGCAGGGTGACTTCGATTCATTCATGAGAAGTTGCGATGACTGGAAGTTGAGTATCAACTTCCAGAAGTCGGAAACCATTCTGTTCAGGACGCCGTTGTATAAGGCCTCGGCGGATACGAAAAAGAATTGGCGAAAGTTCTCAATCGTTGGAAGACACGGGGAACCACTGGCGCAAAAGACTGTAGTCAGATACCTGGGGATCTGGCTAGATCAGTATCTATATTTTAACAAACATGTAGATGCTGCTCTGGCCAGAGCCCGAGGCGCTTTTGCCCTTACAAAGAGACTGTTTTACAACAGCCAACTCGATGCAAGGGTGAAGGTCATCTGCTACATGGCGCTCATCCGGCCAATGCTCACCTATGGCTGTCCCGTGTGGTTCAACGTGAGTGCAAGCTTGATGGAAAAGATTCGGTTGTTTGAGAGGGCTTGTCTTAGGGCTTGCCTTCGCCTTTATCGAACTCCAGAGTCCCAGTACATAAAATACTATTCCAATGAGGTCTTATACAACAGGGAAAACCTGATAAGAGTAGACAATTTCATGTTGAAGTTGATTCGAGGTCATACTGCTAGAGCGATGAACTCGGTCAATAACCTGATCTCGGGGGCTTACTACCCCAATGCACAATACCACGAAAGGGTACGTCACAACGGCTTCGTCCCCCCAGAAGCTTTCCTGCACCTAGACAAAAACGGGCTGTTACAAAATATAAATGCGGTACCGCTCATCTTCCACATAGCCCGTTCAACTGTGGATGGGCGACTCAACCACGACCGTTCCGTCGCACAACGAGCTGAGGAGGGTCTCCTCCGGTTCAGTACGGCGGTATCAAGGAGAGATGTTCGGGATGTTGCATTGCAACATCGAAAATTCTGGTGGCTGGGGAGAGAGGGAACTCCCTCGTCGAACCCTTTAGGGGTAGAAAGGGGTAGAAAGGGTAGTACGTATCCCCGAATGGGGGACCAGTCGGTCAATGTCTTGCAGCAATTAGATGCAACCTATGGCCGGCCTACATAGCCTAGGGTAGTTTTTAAGGTAGATGTAAGCTGTAAATAATGAAAAAAAAAAAAATAAATAAAAAAAAAAAAAATAAAAAAAAAAAAAAAGTGAGTATTCACATGCGTACACCACTGTGTACCTATGTGTATACATTGTATATATCAATACATATACATATGCATATGTCTATATATTCATATATACATATGTATATGCATGTAGATTAGCTTAAGTTAGTTTAAGTTATTTTAAGGTAGCGTGTAAGTTAGTATATAAGTTTTAAGTATATCCAGTTCTGTTATTAAGTTTTTTCCAAATTTTTCTTAATATTAAGTTGTACAGTTAAAGCAAGTTTTCTTTAAATGCATAGATCCTTAGTTTAAGTCGAAAGACATAGAATAAGATTAAGTTTAGCTTAGAGTGCTTGCCGAGGGCCAGTAAGTTAGAAATAGTAAAAATGTTCGTCCAACTAGTTTTAAGCATTTTTGTCTAGTATATAAGTCTTCATGAATTCCGAAAATAAAAATGAATTAAAAAAAAAAAAAAAAACAGTCTGGTACTCAGTCGTTCACCGATCTTTGAACAGTGCGCATGTGTTATTCAAAGTGAAAAAATAAAAATAAAAAGTGCAGTCAAGTAGTGTAAACAACTTGGGGATCCGCAACCAGGTCGTGGCCGAGAGCTTAAGGTCCACAGCCACAGTCGTTCACAGACCTCCACCAAGTGCAGACGTGTTTCGGCTTAGTGCGAATATAGACAGTTCAAGTGTGAAAAGTGGTGCAAAAAGTTACAAGACCCGATAGCGTCGCGGTAGAGTGATCGCCGGTGTCCGTTGGACAGGGCATCGCGGGATACGCGCCAAAACTGGCGTAAGTTCGGCATAGTTGACCCGCATGGTCGGCCGTTAGCTGTAAAAAGTGTAGTTAGATATCTAGGCATTTGGCTGGATCAATATCTGTATTTTGACAAACATATAGATATTGCTCTGACGAAAGCCAGAAAAGCCTTTGCTGCGGCAAGAAGGTTGTTTTTCAGCAGCCAACTTGATACCAGAGTGAAGGTAATCTGCTACATGGCCCTAGTACGGCCTATTATGGTGTACGGTTGTCCATTGTGGTTCAACGTGAGTCCTTCCCAGATGGAAAAGATGAGGGTGTTCGAAAGGCAGTGTCTTAGGAGCTGTCTCCGTCTGTATCGCACACCCGAGTCTGAGTACAAGAAGTACTACCCTAACGAGGTCTTGTACAACGAGGCAAACGTGAATAGGGTAGATAATTTTATTATTAAACTAATCAGAAGGCACACTGCACGAGCTATGACCTCGTCCAACAGTCTGATCTTTGGGGCTTACTACCCCAATAGTATGTACCATGAAAGGGTGCGCCTTAACGGCTTTATTCCTCCCGACGCATTCCTCTATCTAGACACAATTGGCCTAATACAGGATCCACAAGGATGTCCTATCATCTTCCATGTCGTACGCCGAACAGTGGATAGGCGACTTCAATACGAACCGGATGTCGTTCGCACCCACGAGGATCTCCTCCGGTTCAGTAGAGCGATCCCCGCTCGAGATAGGAAAGAGTCTGCCAAAGAACGGCAATTTTACTGGTGGTTACACCAAAACCAGCCTCCGCCACCGCTAGCTTTTCCACAGGATCAGGTAGTTGACCATAGTGGCCAGCTTACATAGTTTTTAAGGTAGCTTTAAGAAAAAAAAAAAAAAAAAAAAAAAAAAAAAAAAAAAAGTAATAAAACAAAAAACCAAAAAAAATAATAAAACATAAAATCCAAAAAAAAGAAATATATACATGAAACAAAAACAAAAAAAAGGTGCATCACGGCGTATAAATTATATATGTTATGCATATACACGACATATACGCCCTGGTGCACGTGTCCGTACTGTTACGGACATAGTTAAGATAGTATTAAGTTTTATTTTAGGGTAAGTTAGTATAAGGTAGGTTTAGTAGTTAGGTTTAGCCAAGTTTTTTATAAGTTTTCTTGGCAAAGTAATAAATAAATAAAAGATTGTCACTAAAGACTAAAAAAAAACGTAGATTAAGCCGAAAGGCACATTTATAACATAGATTAGATTAGCTTAGAGTACCCGCATAGGGTCAGTAGGTTAGTATTAAGAACAATTGGAATTCTTAAGTTAGTTAAGCTAGTTTTAAGTAATTTTGTCTAGCAAGTAAGAATTATAAATTGAAGTAAATAAAATTGCATTAAAAAAAAAAAAAAGTGATCGCCGGTGACTTCGCGGTGCCGGGTTCGAATCCCGAAAAAATAGTGAGATCTTGTTTTTTTTTTTTTAAATAAAATCAAGTACAGACACTAAGAGTGTGAATTCAAGTGAAATGGAGTCAGTTGAGCGACCCGAGCTCCGAAAATCGGGTGATGTTGCACCGGTGGCTGGGACGTCAGACCACCAGTCAACACATGAAGAGGGGAGAAAAAAGAGGAGGAAGAAGCTTCAGCCACAACCAAACCTGGTGAAGCGCCGCTCCAGCCTCGGATCAGGTGACATGAAAATTCCGGCTAAAGCTGCAAATATAACAGCAGCAGTAGCAACTACAACAAATATAGCGACAACAACAGAAGCAGCGCCCAGAATGCAGCAACAAATGGTCGACGACGTCGAATACGAGTCGACAGAAGGGGAGGGAAGATTCTCCTACAGCGGTAGAGAGAACCCCTTCCATGCACTAACGTCCTCTGAATCGGAGGACGAAGATGAAGAGGACCGGGAGCAGCTGGAGAAGAGCCAGCGAGAGAGGGAGGAGCTGGACGCCCACATCCAAGCCCTCCAAATAAAACTAAGGACCAGGAGAGCAGCAAAAGAGGCTGCACAAAAACAGCAGCAGCTACAAAAGCAGCAGCAGCAACAACAACAGCAGCAGCAACAACAACAGCAGCAGCCAAAGCAGCAACAACAGATGCAGACCAAGGGGAAGCAACCGCAGCATCAGCAGAAGCAGCAACAACCCGGAACGTCCCAACCGCTGCCAAAGGGACAGCGTCAGAAAACAGCAGAAAAGCAGCAACAACAACAACATCAGCAGAAGACAACACAGCAGAAGCAGCAACCAACCAACAAAGAGAGATGCCCGCCAATAAACGTCTTCGGACTGGAGACGAAGGACGTTGACATTCTATGTAAGTTGGTCACAAAAAATTCTTACTTTATTAAGTATAAGGGTCCACTACGTGTCTCTGTCCATTGCTTATCAATGGCAGACTATCACGTAGTCAAAGAAAGGTTAGCGGTGTCGGAGGCCGAGTTTTTTTCGAACACTCCGAAAGGGGAAAAGGTGCAGACCATGCTCCTTAAGGACGTGGATCCCGACACTGATCCCGATGAGATCCTCGCTATTCTGCGCCAAGCGCAGAGCGACGATGTCCAGGTCGTAGGGGTTAAGCCCTTCATCACTGCGGCATCGAGAAGGGAGAATAGGAAACTTCCTTTCTTCCTGGTTCAGGTCACCCCAGACAGCAAACTAGAGAGCCTAAAAAAAATTACCCATTTAGGCACTCTGTCTGTTACATGGGAAACAATAAAAAAAGACAAAGAGCACACTCCAGTGTGTTCGTTGTCAGAGGTTTGGGCATGCCGCGGCGAACTGCAATATGCAGTCTCGCTGTGTCAAATGCGCAGGAACCCACAATCGCGGGGAATGTCCTTTAGGGACCGATAAAGTCGAGGACAGGAGCAAACTGACGTGCGTGCTCTGTAAGACCAGCGGACACCCTGCAAACTATCGGGGATGTCCTAAGGTCCAAGAAATAAGAAAAATTATACAGGCCAAACGTAATGGAAAAATGGTAGAAGCGAGGCCAGTGCCTCGTGCTCCAGCTACCACTGTTACACCGGCAGTCTCCTATGCCCAAGTGGCATCGGCTGGGCGACCGGTTCAACAGACAGTGCCGAAAGTTACCCAGGTCCCTGTGGCCAGGCAACCGGAAGCAAATTTGGATGTGCAAACGATCCTGCTCTCTATCCAGAGGCAGATCGCTCAACTCCAAACTCAATTCCAGAACCAGTTACAAGAACAAGCAGCGCGAATAGACCTCATCTATTCGACGCTGTTTGGAGAGCCAAACGCAACATCGGTATAATGGCTGCGCAGGCAGCCTGCAACCTGAAAATTCTAGCAGTGAATGTGAATTCACTGATCCGCCCTGAACGTCAATTAAATTTCGGTAACTTGTTGCAGACCCATAATCCTGATGTGTTGATGGTTTGCGAAACTAAGCTAAGCCAGAAGCACCCACTCAGGTACAAAAATTACAATGTCATTAGAAGAGATCGAAGCTACCTAGCTGGTGGAGTCGCACTCTTAATCAAAAAAGGCCTTTGTCATAAGGTCGTGTATAGCGGTGAAGTGCGGAGATTCCAGGCCATAGAAACGTGTATCGCACGCTTCCCCCTTCGGGGTGGTAAGCGGCTATATGTGATCGCTATCTATGCGACTGACAAGTCACGCATCAACCAATATTTCATTTCAGACTCGATACTCTTTTCACTAGCCTTCGACTGAGCTCGGAGGAGAACTACTATATCGTAGCCGGGGACTTGAACTCGAGGCATATAGAGTGGGGCAACGTGGTGCATAACACCAATGTTGAGTTCAAGCTAGATTTGCTAGCAACCGATAGGCCATCGTATCCCAGAAGCGGGTCCTATCTGGATCTGATGCTGATAGACAAACGACTGACTATACTAGACGTGGAAAGACGCACACGGAACTGTCTAACTGCTGTTGAGTACGAGAGTGATCACTGCGGGCTCTTCGCAGTTATTCAGCTCCCGAACGAGGTGGAAGGACTGGAAGAGTATGTCCAGAGGCACCCTTATAATTATAATAAGGCCCGCTGGCCACGCTTCTCCAGGACTTTATCCACAGAACTACGTTCGAGTGGGATCAACCCACCGACAAACAGAAACCTGACGAACGAAGAGGTTGACAGGTACCTTATACAAATGGACGACTTAATCAAACGTACGATGGACAAAACAATCCCGAAGGTAGTTCAAATCGACAACAGCGATGTTTATCGAAATGCTACCATCGACGCACTTCACGTGCACAAAAGTAGGCTGCTGTCAAGACTCAAACTCTTGCACAGGCGTTTTACAGATCCGCAAAACGCGGAAGTCAGAGCATTGAAGTCGGAGATCAAGAACCTCCAACAGTTAATTCGAATAAACTATAGCTTGGCTATAAGCTTGCACTGGGGCAACAAAATCCGGGCTGTACGATCCAACAACCCGGGTATGTTCCCGCAAGTAAATAAAATATTTCGGAGGAAAGGTCAAAACGACATTCAAATCGTAAGACTTCCCAGGACGACAGACAACGAACACTTACTGACTTCAGTTGGCATCGATCCAGATGAGGCAGTGCTAGACAATGACTTCTTTGCGGTGGAAGATCCCCAGGAGAAGGTTACAGCTATTGGTGCAGTGTTCCAGAGAGTGTATACGGTCAACGAGGTTAGTAGGCCGAATCACGATCTGGAGAACAGAGCCCTGCTAAACCACTTCTATCTCCGCAGTGAGATAAGTCAATGGCGATCAGAGAATCCAGGGTTCACCAGGTTCAATGACGAGAACATGGCACATAGTGCCGTCGCCAATGATGGAAGTCACATCTTGATTTCTCAAGAAGATCTTCAGAGTATCTTCCACTCGCTGAAGAAGAAAAAGTCAGTGGGAATCGATGGAATACCGAACATTGTGCTTCGCCATCTTCCCCACGAAGCGGTCCAAATTTACACAACCTTGTTCAACAATGCGCTGAGTAATGCACATTACCCCACGCACTGGAAAACAGCTGTGGTTCAACCGATCCCTAAACGGGACAAAGATAAGTCCATTCCGACAAATCTTCGGTCGATCAGTCTTCTTCCCTGCATAAGCAAGGTTTTTGAAAAGATAGTCATTCGAGTTCTGAAGCAGTGGGCTGATGAAAAGAAAATCATACCAATCATCATACATCATAATGAAAAGAAAATCAACCAGTTCGGATTCCGAGCGGGGCATGATACCATTAATGCCGCGTCAAAACTGGTGTCCGACATACAATGGAATAAAAACAAAAATCAGTGCACGGGTGCCTGCCTGATTGACTTGGAGAAGGCGTTCGACACCGTTTGGTTAGAGGGCCTCTTCCTCAAGTTGGTCAGGATTGGCATAAGTAAACCATTGCTATACATGATCTATGACATGATAACAGGTAGAAAGTTCGTTGTGAAAAATGGTGACGTAACTTCCACTACGGTCTTTAACATTAAAAACGGTCTGCAACAGGGGCCCATTGGTTCCCCGATCCTGTTTTCCATATTCACTGCAGATCTTATAGGTTCCATGCCGCACTTAATTGCGTACGCCGACGACCTAGTTGCGTACAGATCAGGTCCGAAGGTCGAGGTAATAAACATCTTGTTGCAGCGTGACTTCGAGAAAATCCAGCGATTTTGCGACGACTGGAAGTTGCTTATCAACTTCCAGAAACGCGAAACTAGTCTTTTCCGGACCCCGTTGGACAGGGCATCGCGGGATACGCGCCAAAACTGGCGTAAGTTCGGCATAGTTGACCCGCATGGTCGGCCGTTAGCTGTAAAAAGTGTAGTTAGATATCTAGGCATTTGGCTGGATCAATATTTGTATTTTGACAAACATATAGATATTGCTCTGACGAAAGCCAGAAAAGCCTTTGCTGCGGCAAGAAGGTTGTTTTTCAGCAGCCAACTTGATACCAGAGTGAAGGTAATCTGCTACATGGCCCTGGTACGGCTTATTATGGTGTACGGTTGTCCATTGTGGTTCAACGTGAGTCCTTCCCAGATGGAAAAGATGAGGGTGTTCGAGAGGCAGTGTCTTAGGAGCTGTCTCCGTCTGTATCGCACACCCGAGTCTGAGTACAAGAAGTACTACCCTAACGAGGTCCTGTACAACGAGGCAAACGTGAATAGGGTAGATAATTTTATAATTAAACTAATCAGAAGGCACACTGCACGAGCTATGACCTCTTCCAACAGTCTGATCTTTGGGGCTTACTACCCCAATAGTATGTACCATGAAAGGGTGCGCCTTAACGGCTTTATTCCTCCCGAAGCATTCCTCTATCTAGACACAATTGGCCTAATACAGGATCCACAAGGATGTGCTATCATCTTCCATGTCGTACGCCGAACAGTGGATAGGCGACTTCAATACGAACCGGATGTCGTTCGCACCCACGAGGATCTCCTCCGGTTCAGTAGAGCGATCCCCGCTCGAGATAGGAAAGAGTCTGCCAAAGAAAGGCAATTTTACTGGTGGTTACACCAAAACCAGCCTCCGCCACCGCTAGCATTTCCACAGGATCAGGTAGTTGACCATAGTGGCCAGCTTACTTAGTTTTTAAGGTAGCTTTGAGAAAAAAAAAATAAAAAAAATTAAAAAAAAAAAAAAAAAAAAAAATAAAGGTGCATCACGGCGTATAAATTATATATGTTATGCATATACACAACATATACCTTATCACAGTACGTCACATCAAGTCAAGAGAATTTGTGATTATGTAAAAAGAAATCGATCAAGCGGAAAATCAAGTGGCATGGTGCTACTTGACGTCGAAAAGGCTTTCGATAGTGTGTGGCATTACGGTCTACTATACAAAATGATTAACCTAAAATTTCCATCTTACCTGTGCAATATTGTTTTAAGTTATTTGTCAAATCGATGTTTTCAAGTGCATGTTAACAATGGTGTTTCTAACATAGTTTTTTACAATGCTGGAGTACCGCAAGGTTCTGTTTTGGCCCCCATATTGTATATCCTTTATACATCTGATTTTCCGAAGATACCTGAATGTGAAACAGCGTTTTACGCTGACGACACAGCTATTTTTTCGTCGCATGAGCTTGGTCTTGTTATTGAGACCAATCTTAAGATTGCGATAGAAATTGTACTTAGCTACTGCAATAAATGGAAAATTAAAGTAAACGAAGACAAATTGCAAGCCATCTTTTTCAGCCGAAAAAGAAAAGCTTGTTTTCTCCCTTCCAGTAGCTTGCAGGTAAATGGAATTGATGTGGAATGGCGAAACTTCGTAAAGTACTTAGGTGTATATCTAGACTCCAAATTAACTTTTCGTGAGCACATCACACAAACCGTTAATAAGGTTAAAATTGCAACGACAATTTTATATCCATTTATTAATAGGAAATCGTTATTGTCTATATCAAACAAAAGCATAATATTTAAGGTCATATTCCAAGCTATACTTTTGTATGGATGCCCGGTATGGGGAAAATCCGCCCAGTGCCACATTAGGAAATTACAAGTGGCTCAAAACAAAGTCCTTAAAATGATGTTAAATCTACCATATGATTTCCCTACTTCAAGACTGCATGAAAGAGCGGGTGTTGACCCAATCACTTCACGAATATTAAAATTAACAAATAAATTTATAAACTCATGCGCTTTGACCGAAAATCCCTTAATTAACGACTTGTGTACCAATAATTAAAACATATACATATATATTTTGTTTATTTATTTATTTAAATTGTTTTCATTGTACATTTTTGTTTTAGTTATTCATATATATATATATATATATCTATTTATTTATTTATTTATTTATTTATTTATCTATTTATTTATTTATTTATTTATTTATTTATTTGTTTACTTATTTATTTATTTACTTATTTGTTTATTTATTTATTTATTTATTTATATATTTATTTATTTATTTATTTTTATACTTATTCTTATATACGAATATAATCATGTATTTTATATATATATTCACATATATATATATATATATATATATATATTTTTTATTTTTTTTTTTTTTTTCTCTCTTATTGAAGGTTTTTCTCGTATTTTCCTTCAATTTTCGACAGTTTCCATCAAATATAAATAACTTAAAATATAAATATAAACGTTTTTCAGAAGAAAGATGCATAATTCATCACATCTCTGTAATATATATTGTGCGATAAACTAAATCAAATGTAAACTTTTTATACGGAAATAAACTATCTATCTATCTATCTACACAACATATACGCCCTGGTGCACGTGTCCGTACTGTTACGGACATAGTTAAGATAGTATTAAGTTTTATCTTAGGGTGAGTTAGTATTAGGTAGTGTAAGTAGTTAAGTAACGCAGATTAAGCCGAAAGGCACAGTTATTACATAGATTAGATTAGCTTAGAGTACCCGCATAGGGTCAGTAGGTTAGTATTAAGAACAACAGTTAGGTAAGCTAGATTTAAGTAATTTTGTCTAGCATGTAAGGAAAATATTTAAGAAGAAATAAAATTACATATAAAAAAAAAAAAAAAAAAAAAGGTCCACAGCCGGGAACCAATAGGGCTGGGTTCGAAACCCAGCGGGAGCAATCTCCTTTTTTCATTTTTTCTTCTCGCACTATAAAAATTTGCACTGGCTAAGTGAGTCAGTGCAAATCATGGTGGAGAACGGGCAGTCCCCTCGCCCAGAAGAGTCACGCCACCAAGCAACGGTTGCCAACGATGGAGGTACGAAGAGGAGGAGGAAAAAGAAGACCTCCTCCAGTTCGAAACGACGCAACACAAACGCGTCACCCAAAAAAGTCCAAGAGGAAGAATGTGTAGCGTGAAGTACGAAGATTTCAAGAGCTGGAAGCCTGCATCGTGTTCATTTTGCTCCGCAGTGGAAGGAGGTTGTATGCGGTGTCGGTCTACTCCTGTGGCAACCCTAGTTCCAGTACAACTATATCAGAGCTCGATTCACTCTTTCGATGTCTGAGGCTGGACTCGGAGGAGAACTATTTTATTTTGGCCGGGGATTTAAATGCCCGACATGGATATTGGGGGAACATGGTTTCCAATAACAGAGGGGACCAGCTACATGGTCTGGTTTTGCTTGCACAATGTCGAGTATAGACTCGATTTAAAAGCAACAGAGATCTTTCGTCGTTCCCCAGAACCGGGACGTATCTGGATCTCTTACTGTTGGACGCAAGACTGCAGCTGACAGACACAGACGCACAAACGGTAAAATGTTTGAACACATTCGTGTACCTCAGTGACCATTGCGGACTCAGTGCTGAAATCAAGATCCCTAACGACATTGCGGAATTAGGAGAGTGTTCAAACGCACACCTACAACTACAGTAGGGCACGATGGACACGCTTCTCCAGACAAATGACAGGAGCACTCTCTTCGATCGCGCTCCACATACCTTCCAATGGAAACTTGTCAAACGAAGAGATTGACATGTATCTAATTCAATTGGACGAGAAAATTAAACGAACTATGGACATTACTATACCTCGGTATACACGGACAAACAACGAAAACTTGTACCGCAATGCGACTATCAACGCACTCCACCAACGTAAAAGTAGACTCCTGTCAAGATTAAAAACCTTGTACAGGCGGTTTACTGACAGACACTGAACTGACAGGACACTGAAATCGCTCATTAAGAATATTCAAACATTAATTGTCCAGAATTACAGGCTTTCTGCTAATTCGTACTGGAATGACAAGATTCGGGCTGTAAGATCTAACAATCCGAGCATGTTCCCTCAAATCAACAAATTCTTTCGAAGTAAATATAGCGATCTTCAGTGTCTTAACCTTTCCAAAACCACGGACAACGAACAAGTACTGACTACAGCAGGTATTGATCCAGATAACGCTGTACTCGATGACAACTACTTTGTGGTCGAAGATCCGCAAGAAAAAGTGGAGGTACTAGGCGCGGTCTTCCAAGAAGTGTACAAGGTGAATGAGAGCGTTCGCCCGAACCACGACTTGGATAACCGCGTACTGGCTAGCACCTCTCAACTTCGAGAAGACATGCAACAATGGCGATCTGAGAACACTGGCTTTGTCGTGTTCAATGATGATAACATGGCAGACAATGCCATCGCCGTCGAAGGGGTTCATCCCCCGATCATATCGAAGACAGAACTCCAAGCGGTCTTCGAATCATTAAAGAAGAAACAATCTGTTGGAATCGACGGGATCTCCAACATTGTGCTAAGACACCTCCCCCTGGAAGTGGTTAATATGTACACAATCCTGTTTAACAATGCTTTGAATAATGCACATTATCCAGAGCATTGGAAAACTGCGATTGGGCAACCCATATCCAAGAGAGGAAAATATTCTTCGAATCCTTGCAACCTCCGGTCAATTAGTCTTCTTCCGAACATCAGCAAGGTATTCGAGAAAGTGATCAATGGAGTTCTGATCAACTGGACTAAGGACAAAAATATATTCCGGATAACCAATTCGGTTTCAAAGCGGGGCATGACACTATTCATGCCGCGTCGAAACTGGTGTCGGATATCCAATGGAACAAGACCCAGAAACAATGTACGGGTGCCTGCTTGATTGACCTGGGGAAGGCCTTCGACACCGTATGGTTAGAAGGTCTTTTCTACAAGATCAATCGGCTAGGCATTAGCAAACCACTGCTGTACGTACTGTGTAACAAGCTTACCGGTAGACGGTTCATAGTCAAGAATGGCAACGTGACCTCCACAGGTATATTCCAAGTTAAAAATGGTCTCCAACTGGGTGCCGTTAACTCGCCGATCCTGTTCAACATTTACTTGAGCGATCTGATAAGTTCTCTTCCTCTCGTAATTGCGTATGCCGATGACTTGATCATGTACAGATCAGGCAAAAAGATCGAGGAAATCACTACTCTCACGCAGGGTGATTTCGATTCATTCATGAGAAGTTGCGATGACTGGAAGTTGAGTATCAACTTCCGGAAGTCGGAAACCATTCTTTTCAGGACGCTTTAGTCAGATACCTGGGGATCTGGCTAGATCAGTATCTATATTTTAACAAACATGTAGATGCTGCTCTGGCCAGGGCCTGAGGCGCTTTTGCACTCACAAAGAGACTGTTTTATAACAGCCAACTCGATGCGAGGGTGAAGGTTATTTGCTACATGGCCCTCATTCGGCCAATGCTCACCTATGGTTGTCCCGTGTGGTTCAACGTGAGTGCAAGCTTAATGGAAAAGATTCGGTTGTTTGAGAGGGCTTGTCTTAGGGCTTGCTTTCGTCTTTATCGAACTCCAGACTCCCAGTACATAAAATTCTATTCCAATGAGGTTTTATACAAGAGGGCAAACGTGATAAGAGTGGACAATTTCCTGTTGAAGTTGATTCGAGGGCATACTGCTAGAGCGATGAACTCGTCCAATAACTTGATATCAGGGGCTTATTACCCCAATCCAGAATACCACGAAAGGGTACGGCACAATGGCTTCGTCCCCCCAGAAGCCTTTCTCCATTTTGACAAGAACGGACTGTTATAGAATATAAATGCGGTACCGCTCATCTTCCACATAGCCCGTTCAACTGTGGATGGGCGACTCAACCACGACCGTTCCGTCGCACAACGAGCTGAGGAGGGTCTCCTCCGGTTCAGTACGACGGTATCATGGAGAGATGTTCGGGATGTTGCATTGCAACATCGAAAATTCTGGTGGCTGGGGAGAGAGGGAACTCCCTCGTTGAACCCTTTAGACCCGGGGTAGAAAGGGTAGTACGTATCCCCGAATGGGGGACCAGTCGGTCAATGTCTTGCAGCAATTAGATGCAAATCTATAAGCTGCAACCTATGGCCGGCCTACATAGCCTAGGGTAGTTTTTAAGGTAGATGTAAGGGTAAGCTGTAAATAGTGAAAAAAAAAAAAGTGAGCATTCACATACGTACACCACTGTGTACCTATGTGTATACATTGTATACATCAATACATATACATACGCATATGTCTATATATTCATATATACATATGTATATGCATGTAGTTTAGCTTAAGTTAGTTTAAGTTATTTTTAAGGTAGTGTGTAAGTTAGTATATAAGTTTTAAGTATAGCCAGTTCTGTTATTAAGTTTTTTCCAAATTTTTCTTAATATTAAGTTGTACAGTTAAAGCAAGTTTTCTTTAAATGCATAGATCCTTAGTTTAAGTCGAAAGACATAGAATAAGATTAAGTTTAGCTTAGAGTGCCTGCCGACGGCCAGTAAGTTAGAAATAGTAAAAATGTTCGTCCAACTAGTTTTAACCATTTTTGTCTAGTATGTAAGTCTTCATGAATTCCGAAAATAAAAATGAATTAAAAAAAGAAAAACAGTCTGGTACTTTTCCGCAAGAGAGTAATCCGATATGTAATTGCATAGGTGATCGCCACAAAATTGACATATCAGCGTCTGCTGAACCTCCGGCGACCGATCACCTTTGCAAATTTAGGTAACGTGGAATGTTGTAATTAGATGATAAGTTAGTTCTTGTTCTGTATTCAATAAAGAAGGAGTAAAAATTGATTTTTTTTACTCCAACCGCGTCTTTAAATTACAATTGGCGCAGTCGGTTAGGCCCGGTTATGTTTTTAATAAAAAAGTTCTTTAGTTTCCTCTATACGGAGGCTTACCGTACGTGTGTGAAAATGAAGGAATAATCTTTAAAACAAGAGTTTTAACTCGTGAAACCAGGAGAACAAAATGTGCGGTAAAAGTGAAAAAATGTACGAATTACGTTGGAATAATTAACGCAGGATTATCGTTCAATTACAACTATAGTAAAAATACGGTGGTTTTCCGTACAAACAAAGTATTCAAGAATAAAAAAAAATATAGAAAAATAAATAAAGAATATATATACGTATACGACGGCTAATCGATACATAGTGTTCATCCAACTAAATTCAGTGGCTCCAGCTCTAATAATGGAAGCATTTGTCATAATTTCATGGTATACAGTGTTATATTACACAATTTAAAAAAAAAATTAAAAATATCTATATATATTTATATCTACAATACTAAACGAATCTATTAAGCTCACAATATTTCATCAAACGAACAACATATGTATATACTAAACAAAATTGTAATACCGAAATGATAAACGATTGAAGAATTGTAATTATTTTGAAAAATTGAAGAAATTGTAACTGAAAATTGTAATATTTGACAATAGGGATTTGTTTGATGCCCAAAGAACTTCAAAACATTCAGGGCATATGAGTGCAATCATTTCTAGAAAACTAATTGTTATTTAAATTAATATATGATATATCTATCTGTTTCAATTCTTAGAATAAGTAAATTTACTGTCAAAAGTCATATTCATAAACGCCATACAGTAAACTTCCAAAAAAGTATTCCTCATTCCCATACCCAAAATTCACATCTTTCTTTAGAAGCCTAGGTTTTATACCTGAGAACATTCCAACATCAAGTAACCTTGTCGAACAAAGTAACTCCGTAAACATGAATCCACCAGTTCAGTCCGAAGTAGACCAACCTAATGCTAATCAACCCAACGTCAGGGAAATATTCGAGTGTTTGAGAATACCTGACGTCATTAAAGATTTGCGTCGCTAGACTTCTATTCGAATTTATAATCAATGTTGAGGAAATCCTCATGTTCATTAGGGGTATCGACGATTTTCATCATTATTTGACGGTACATCTTTTGGGTATCTGTGCAAAATACGTATCGCGGAAATCGGAATCGAAGCAATAGTGAAAATAATTCGCTTTGTACTATTGGTCCAGTGTACATGATGTCGGTTAATGATATTCCAGTTGATGTTTTTGATGAAGTGTTTTGTAGTGCTGCTGTCCTCTTTGAAAAAACCAATGGTGGCGAATGTTTTTGGTGTTTGGTGTTACCATGTCATTGAAATCGATTTCTGACATATGACTTAGATCTTCATATTCCTTCATAAATTGGCTATATTGATTCATCACTTCTTTGTTTTTTGCTAACCGCCGCTCAAGAGCCAAAAATATGTTGATTGCTATTTCATTGGCAACCCCCAAGGGTATATGGATTCCCATGGAATGGCAGTTTGACCATGAAACGACCGTCATTGGTTTTCTGCGTGTTTTGTACAAAGTGAGTTTCACACATCTCTTCTGATTTTGACAACTTGCTACGCGCCGGTTCAACTTCTTCTAGGTTCCATCATCATTTGAAGGAGGTTATCGTCATCATAAGTAGAGATGCCACACGTTGCAGTCCTTTGTTCTGTTTCACCTACCTTTCCAGCCAGAATCCACCCGAGTCCGTATTTTCTAATGTAGGTAAGTTGTTAGCCAACCGCATCTGTCCAATGCAGAGTAGTTGATGGTAGAACTCTGCACCAAGGAGAACATCTATGTTGTCGGGATGATTGAACATCGGATCTACCAGTGAATTCCTTTTGGTATAGGCCATGATGAAATGATTGATTGATTGATTCTTTATTATAATATAATTATAATTATAATTTTAAATAATATATATCCTAGATACTAGGGATGACGGAAGGGGAGGCGATGGCCGACTTTCTGAACTTATATTTGATTTCCATTGCAATTTAGTACCAAACTTGATATAGATAACAAACATATTAATATAATAAATAAATAATAAATAATAAATAATAAATAATAAATAATAAATAATAAATAATAAATAATAAATAATAAATAATAAATAATAAATAATAAATAATAAATAATAAATAATAAATAATAAATAATAAATAATAAATAATAAATAATAAATAATAAATAATAAATAATAAATAATAAATAATAAATAATAAATAATAAATAATAAATAATAAATAATAAATAATAAATAATAAATAATAAATAATAAATAATAAATAATAAATAATAAATAATAAATAATAAATAATAAATAATAAATAATAAATAATAAATAATAAATAATAAATAATAAATAATAAATAATAAATAATAAATAATAAATAATAAATAATAAATAATAAATAATAAATAATAAATAATAAATAATAAATAATAAATAATAAATAATAAATAATAAATAATAAATAATAAATAATAAATAATAAATAATAAATAATAAATAATAAATAATAAATAATAAATAATAAATAATAAATAATAAATAATAAATAATAAATAATAAATAATAAATAATAAATAATAAATAATAAATAATAAATAATAAATAATAAATAATAAATAATAAATAATAAATAATAAATAATAAATAATAAATAATAAATAATAAATAATAAATAATAAATAATAAATAATAAATAATAAATAATAAATAATAAATAATAAATAATAAATAATAAATAATAAATAATAAATAATAAATAATAAATAATAAATAATAAATAATAAATAATAAATAATAAATAATAAATAATAAATAATAAATAATAAATAATAAATAATAAATAATAAATAATAAATAATAAATAATAAATAATAAATAATAAATAATAAATAATAAATAATAAATAATAAATAATAAATAATAAATAATAAATAATAAATAATAAATAATAAATAATAAATAATAAATAATAAATAATAAATAATAAATAATAAATAATAAATAATAAATAATAAATAATAAATAATAAATAATAAATAATAAATAATAAATAATAAATAATAAATAATAAATAATAAATAATAAATAATAAATAATAAATAATAAATAATAAATAATAAATAATAAATAATAAATAATAAATAATAAATAATAAATAATAAATAATAAATAATAAATAATAAATAATAAATAATAAATAATAAATAATAAATAATAAATAATAAATAATAAATAATAAATAATAAATAATAAATAATAAATAATAAATAATAAATAATAAATAATAAATAATAAATAATAAATAATAAATAATAAATAATAAATAATAAATAATAAATAATAAATAATAAATAATAAATAATAAATAATAAATAATAAATAATAAATAATAAATAATAAATAATAAATAATAAATAATAAATAATAAATAATAAATAATAAATAATAAATAATAAATAATAAATAATAAATAATAAATAATAAATAATAAATAATAAATAATAAATAATAAATAATAAATAATAAATAATAAATAATAAATAATAAATAATAAATAATAAATAATAAATAATAAATAATAAATAATAAATAATAAATAATAAATAATAAATAATAAATAATAAATAATAAATAATAAATAATAAATAATAAATAATAAATAATAAATAATAAATAATAAATAATAAATAATAAATAATAAATAAT
Source organism: Eristalis intricaria (assembly GCA_964034865.1). Taxonomy (NCBI): domain Eukaryota; kingdom Metazoa; phylum Arthropoda; class Insecta; order Diptera; family Syrphidae; genus Eristalis; species Eristalis intricaria. The sequence goes on from OZ035874.1 coordinate 13,772,891, forward strand.
AAATAATAAATAATAAATAATAAATAATAAATAATAAATAATAAATAATAAATAATAAATAATAAATAATAAATAATAAATAATAAATAATAAATAATAAATAATAAATAATAAATAATAAATAATAAATAATAAATAATAAATAATAAATAATAAATAATAAATAATAAATAATAAATAATAAATAATAAATAATAAATAATAAATAATAAATAATAAATAATAAATAATAAATAATAAATAATAAATAATAAATAATAAATAATAAATAATAAATAATAAATAATAAATAATAAATAATAAATAATAAATAATAAATAATAAATAATAAATAATAAATAATAAATAGCAAACCACTGCTGTACGTACTGTGTAACAAGCTTACCGGTAGACGGTTCATAGTCAAGAATGGCAACGTGACCTCCACAGGTATATTCCAAGTTAAAAATGGTCTCCAACTGGGTGCCGTTAACTCGCCGATCCTGTTCAACATTTACTTGAGCGATCTGATAAGTTCTCTTCCTCTCGTAATTGCGTATGCCGATGACTTGATCATGTACAGATCAGGCAAAAAGATCGAGGAAATCACTACTCTCACGCAGGGTGATTTCGATTCATTCATGAGAAGTTGCGATGACTGGAAGTTGAGTATCAACTTCCGGAAGTCGGAAACCATTCTTTTCAGGACGCTTTAGTCAGATACCTGGGGATCTGGCTAGATCAGTATCTATATTTTAACAAACATGTAGATGCTGCTCTGGCCAGGGCCTGAGGCGCTTTTGCACTCACAAAGAGACTGTTTTATAACAGCCAACTCGATGCGAGGGTGAAGGTTATTTGCTACATGGCCCTCATTCGGCCAATGCTCACCTATGGTTGTCCCGTGTGGTTCAACGTGAGTGCAAGCTTAATGGAAAAGATTCGGTTGTTTGAGAGGGCTTGTCTTAGGGCTTGCTTTCGTCTTTATCGAACTCCAGACTCCCAGTACATAAAATTCTATTCCAATGAGGTTTTATACAAGAGGGCAAACGTGATAAGAGTGGACAATTTCCTGTTGAAGTTGATTCGAGGGCATACTGCTAGAGCGATGAACTCGTCCAATAACTTGATATCAGGGGCTTATTACCCCAATCCAGAATACCACGAAAGGGTACGGCACAATGGCTTCGTCCCCCCAGAAGCCTTTCTCCATTTTGACAAGAACGGACTGTTATAGAATATAAATGCGGTACCGCTCATCTTCCACATAGCCCGTTCAACTGTGGATGGGCGACTCAACCACGACCGTTCCGTCGCACAACGAGCTGAGGAGGGTCTCCTCCGGTTCAGTACGACGGTATCATGGAGAGATGTTCGGGATGTTGCATTGCAACATCGAAAATTCTGGTGGCTGGGGAGAGAGGGAACTCCCTCGTTGAACCCTTTAGACCCGGGGTAGAAAGGGTAGTACGTATCCCCGAATGGGGGACCAGTCGGTCAATGTCTTGCAGCAATTAGATGCAAATCTATAAGCTGCAACCTATGGCCGGCCTACATAGCCTAGGGTAGTTTTTAAGGTAGATGTAAGGGTAAGCTGTAAATAGTGAAAAAAAAAAAAGTGAGCATTCACATACGTACACCACTGTGTACCTATGTGTATACATTGTATACATCAATACATATACATACGCATATGTCTATATATTCATATATACATATGTATATGCATGTAGTTTAGCTTAAGTTAGTTTAAGTTATTTTTAAGGTAGTGTGTAAGTTAGTATATAAGTTTTAAGTATAGCCAGTTCTGTTATTAAGTTTTTTCCAAATTTTTCTTAATATTAAGTTGTACAGTTAAAGCAAGTTTTCTTTAAATGCATAGATCCTTAGTTTAAGTCGAAAGACATAGAATAAGATTAAGTTTAGCTTAGAGTGCCTGCCGACGGCCAGTAAGTTAGAAATAGTAAAAATGTTCGTCCAACTAGTTTTAACCATTTTTGTCTAGTATGTAAGTCTTCATGAATTCCGAAAATAAAAATGAATTAAAAAAAGAAAAACAGTCTGGTACTTTTCCGCAAGAGAGTAATCCGATATGTAATTGCATAGGTGATCGCCACAAAATTGACATATCAGCGTCTGCTGAACCTCCGGCGACCGATCACCTTTGCAAATTTAGGTAACGTGGAATGTTGTAATTAGATGATAAGTTAGTTCTTGTTCTGTATTCAATAAAGAAGGAGTAAAAATTGATTTTTTTTACTCCAACCGCGTCTTTAAATTACAATTGGCGCAGTCGGTTAGGCCCGGTTATGTTTTTAATAAAAAAGTTCTTTAGTTTCCTCTATACGGAGGCTTACCGTACGTGTGTGAAAATGAAGGAATAATCTTTAAAACAAGAGTTTTAACTCGTGAAACCAGGAGAACAAAATGTGCGGTAAAAGTGAAAAAATGTACGAATTACGTTGGAATAATTAACGCAGGATTATCGTTCAATTACAACTATAGTAAAAATACGGTGGTTTTCCGTACAAACAAAGTGTTCAAGAATAAAAAAAAATATAGAAAAATAAATAAAGAATATATATACGTATACGACGGCTAATCGATACATAGTGTTCATCCAACTAAATTCAGTGGCTCCAGCTCTAATAATGGAAGCATTTGTCATAATTTCATGGTATACAGTGTTATATTACACAATTTAAAAAAAAAATAAAAATATCTATATATATTTATATCTACAATACTAAACGAATCTATTAAGCTCACAATATTTCATCAAACGAACAACATATGTATATACTAAACAAAATTGTAATACCGAAATGATAAACGATTGAAGAATTGTAATTATTTTGAAAAATTGAAGAAATTGTAACTGAAAATTGTAATATTTGACAATAGGGATTTGTTTGATGCCCAAAGAACTTCAAAACATTCAGGGCATATGAGTGCAATCATATCTAGAAAACTAATTGTTATTTAAATTAATATATGATATATCTATCTGTTTCAATTCTTAGAATAAGTAAATTTACTGTCAAAAGTCATATTCATAAACGCCATACAGTAAACTTCCAAAAAAGTATTCCTCATTCCCATACCCAAAGTTCACATCTTTCTTTAGAAGCCTAGGTTCCATACCTGAGAACATTCCAACATCAAGTAACCTTGTCGAACAAAGTAACTCCGTAAACATGAATCCACCAGTTCAGTCCGAAGTAGACCAACCTAATGCTAATCAACCCAACGTCAGGGAAATATTCGAGTGTTTGAGAATACCTGACGTCATTAAAGATTTGCGTCGCTAGACTTCTATTCGAATTTATAATCAATGTTGAGGAAATCCTCATGTTCATTAGGGGTATCGACGATTTTCATCATTATTTGACGGTACATCTTTTGGGTATCTGTGCAAAATACGTATCGCGGAAATCGGAATCGAAGCAATAGTGAAAATAATTCGCTTTGTACTATTGGTCCAGTGTACATGATGTCGGTTAATGATATTCCAGTTGATGTTTTTGATGAAGCGTTTTGTAGTGCTGCTGTCCTATTTGAAAAAACCAATGGTGGCGAATGTTTTTGGTGTTTGGTGTTACCATGTCATTGAAATCGATTTCTGACATATGACTTAGATCTTCATATTCCTTCATAAATTGGCTATATTGATTCATCACTTCTTTGTTTTTTGCTAACCGCCGCTCAAGAGCCAAAAATATGTTGATTGCTATTTCATTGGCAACCCCCAAGGGTATATGGATTCCCATGGAATGGCAGTTTGACCATGAAACGACCGTCATTGGTTTTCTGCGTGTTTTGTACAAAGTGAGTTTCACACATCTCTTCTGATTTTGACAACTTGCTACGCGCCGGTTCAACTTCTTCTAGGTTCCATCATCATTTGAAGGAGGTTATCGTCATCATAAGTAGAGATGCCACACGTTGCAGTCCTTTGTTCTGTTTCACCTACCTTTCCAGCCAGAATCCACCCGAGTCCGTATTTTCTAATGTAGGTAAGTTGTTAGCCAACCGCATCTGTCCAATGCAGAGTAGTTGATGGTAGAACTCTGCACCAAGGAGAACATCTATGTTGTCGGGATGATTGAACATCGGATCTACCAGTGAATTCCTTTTGGTATAGGCCATGATGAAATGATTGATTGATTGATTCTTTATTATAATATAATTATAATTATAATTTTAAATAATATATATCCTAGATACTAGGGATGACGGAAGGGGAGGCGATGGCCGACTTTCTGAACTTATATTTGATTTCCATTGCAATTTAGTACCAAACTTGATATAGATAACAAACATATTAATATAATAAATAAATAATAAATAATAAATAATAAATAATAAATAATAAATAATAAATAATAAATAATAAATAATAAATAATAAATAATAAATAATAAATAATAAATAATAAATAATAAATAATAAATAATAAATAATAAATAATAAATAATAAATAATAAATAATAAATAATAAATAATAAATAATAAATAATAAATAATAAATAATAAATAATAAATAATAAATAATAAATAATAAATAATAAATAATAAATAATAAATAATAAATAATAAATAATAAATAATAAATAATAAATAATAAATAATAAATAATAAATAATAAATAATAAATAATAAATAATAAATAATAAATAATAAATAATAAATAATAAATAATAAATAATAAATAATAAATAATAAATAATAAATAATAAATAATAAATAATAAATAATAAATAATAAATAATAAATAATAAATAATAAATAATAAATAATAAATAATAAATAATAAATAATAAATAATAAATAATAAATAATAAATAATAAATAATAAATAATAAATAATAAATAATAAATAATAAATAATAAATAATAAATAATAAATAATAAATAATAAATAATAAATAATAAATAATAAATAATAAATAATAAATAATAAATAATAAATAATAAATAATAAATAATAAATAATAAATAATAAATAATAAATAATAAATAATAAATAATAAATAATAAATAATAAATAATAAATAATAAATAATAAATAATAAATAATAAATAATAAATAATAAATAATAAATAATAAATAATAAATAATAAATAATAAATAATAAATAATAAATAATAAATAATAAATAATAAATAATAAATAATAAATAATAAATAATAAATAATAAATAATAAATAATAAATAATAAATAATAAATAATAAATAATAAATAATAAATAATAAATAATAAATAATAAATAATAAATAATAAATAATAAATAATAAATAATAAATAATAAATAATAAATAATAAATAATAAATAATAAATAATAAATAATAAATAATAAATAATAAATAATAAATAATAAATAATAAATAATAAATAATAAATAATAAATAATAAATAATAAATAATAAATAATAAATAATAAATAATAAATAATAAATAATAAATAATAAATAATAAATAATAAATAATAAATAATAAATAATAAATAATAAATAATAAATAATAAATAATAAATAATAAATAATAAATAATAAATAATAAATAATAAATAATAAATAATAAATAATAAATAATAAATAATAAATAATAAATAATAAATAATAAATAATAAATAATAAATAATAAATAATAAATAATAAATAATAAATAATAAATAATAAATAATAAATAATAAATAATAAATAATAAATAATAAATAATAAATAATAAATAATAAATAATAAATAATAAATAATAAATAATAAATAATAAATAATAAATAATAAATAATAAATAATAAATAATAAATAATAAATAATAAATAATAAATAATAAATAATAAATAATAAATAATAAATAATAAATAATAAATAATAAATAATAAATAATAAATAATAAATAATAAATAATAAATAATAAATAATAAATAATAAATAATAAATAATAAATAATAAATAATAAATAATAAATAATAAATAATAAATAATAAATAATAAATAATAAATAATAAATAATAAATAATAAATAATAAATAATAAATAATAAATAATAAATAATAAATAATAAATAATAAATAATAAATAATAAATAATAAATAATAAATAATAAATAATAAATAATAAATAATAAATAATAAATAATAAATAATAAATAATAAATAATAAATAATAAATAATAAATAATAAATAATAAATAATAAATAATAAATAATAAATAATAAATAATAAATAATAAATAATAAATAATAAATAATAAATAATAAATAATAAATAATAAATAATAAATAATAAATAATAAATAATAAATAATAAATAATAAATAATAAATAATAAATAATAAATAATAAATAATAAATAATAAATAATAAATAATAAATAATAAATAATAAATAATAAATAATAAATAATAAATAATAAATAATAAATAATAAATAATAAATAATAAATAATAAATAATAAATAATAAATAATAAATAATAAATAATAAATAATAAATAATAAATAATAAATAATAAATAATAAATAATAAATAATATGTAATATATAATATATAATAAATAATAAATAATAAATAATAAATAATATGTAATATATAATATATAATATATAATATATAACAAATAATAAAAAATATAGTAAATAGAACAAATAACCAACATTAACAAGAGTGATGAGATATAAATAGTAATCTGTGATAATAATTAAAGTGGCATTTATGTGACTAGATTGGAAATCAAAGGATTATCAGACAAACTACAAGACATATTGTAATGATTTGATAGTCTTAAGATCTTGGCTTGGACTTTTTCAACATTTGCCACTAAATGTAACTCTTCAGTAGAGAAATGCCATGGGAGATCAAATATCATTTTCAGCAGTTTATTTTGACAAATTTGCAGTTTGCGTATATGGCTGATTGCACATTTTCTCCAAACAGGACATCCGTAGAACAATATTGCCTGGAAAATTACCTTGAAAATTATCAATTTATTTTCAATACTAAGCTTTGATTTGCGATTTATAAACGGATAGAGAATTTTAATGCTAGCATTTAACTTACGTATCGTTTGTTGGATATGTAAGCCAAATGTTAATTTTTTATCCAGTTGTACACCAAGATACTTGGCACTGTCTTGCCACTCAGTCTGAGTTCCGTTAATTTGAAGTTTGTTGCTTGGTAAGAAACAGGCTTTTCTTTTTCTAGTAAAAAAGACAGCCTGAGTCCTTGAAGCATTTATTTTAATCTTATTGTTACTGAGATACGTTAGTACAACATCCAAAGCAGATTGCAGATTGGTTACAATATTTGAATCAAAGGCATCTGATGAGAGAATGCAGGTATCATCAGCAAACATAGCAGATTGACAATTATTAAGTTCTGGGTAGTCAGAAATATAAATAGTGTATAAGATAGGGCCAAGCACAGATCCTTGAGGAACAACTGCAACGATTGAGTACTCGCTTGAAAATTCATTATTAACGGACACCTTAAAAGAGCGCCCATATAAAAATGAATCTATAATCTTCACAAGGTAAATAGGAAAATTAAAAGACATAAGCTTGTGCAGCAAACCTTTATGCCAAACTGTGTCAAACGCTTTCTCAACATCAAGCAATACCATACTTGTACTCCTACCTTCAATTAAGTTTCTTTTGATGTAATTCGAGATACGGTAAACCTGTTAGGTTGTGTTATGGTGTGCCCTAAATCCGAATTGCTCAGGAGGCAAAATATTGTGAGAATTCATGAACGTCACTAGTTTATTTTTAATTACTTTCTCGAAGCATTTGCTCAAGGAGCTAAGTAAACTTATCGGTCTATAACTCTCAGGCAAGCTAGAATTTTTACCCGGTTTCAAGATTGGGATAACTTTGGCAGATTTCCAATCTACGGGGAAATAACTGAGCTTGAAACAGCTATTAAACAGACCTTGCAGAAATTGAACACATTTTTTAGGGAGATGTTTCAGATATAAATTCTTCAACTCATCAAAACCAGATGATTTATTTGTTTTTAAACAAGAAAATATACTATTCACTTCTGCAAAAGACACAAAGTTAGAACTACCATCAAAAGATGCTGTGCTTAGCAGTTGCATGGAGTGCTCAACTGCAGAAGAAACATTTTTATTAGTGATTATATTATGAGTCATGCCATGGTTATCAAAAAACTCATTAGCTAAGGCGTTTGCTTTATCGAGATTTTTTTTTTTTTTTTTAAGGCACAATTTTTACAATGTATTGCATACAATTAGTTGTACAGAGATTTGGTTTACATCACCTTACTACTAAAATATTCATATAATCTTTATATAATTTATCACAGAAGTATTGGATTTTAGTCTGAAGGAAAAGCCACTTAAAAAACCTTCATGGCAAAAAAAATTCTAATTCCGTTGGAGGGAAGAGAGAAGTGGTTAGTCTTGATTTCAAATTTCTGACTAGAATGTTTTAGAAAACACAAAAAAGATTGACAATAAATAAATATGTTAATATAAATAAATAAATAATAAACAAATAAATAAGTAAATAAATAAATAATTAAGTATATAAATAAATAAATAAATAAATAAATAAGTTAATAAATAAATAAATAAATAAATAAATAAATAAATAAATAAATAAATAAATAAATAAATAAATAAATAAATAAATAAAGAAATTAATAAATAAATAAATAAATAAGTAAATAAATAAATATGTTAATATATTAAACAAATCAATATACAGATAGATAACAAACAGGTAAGTATTGCACTCATCCTGCAGCTAAGTTTGAAATCAAGACGTTTCCGGATGATAAAAGGGATTGATTATATTAGAGAAAAAGTTTTTCAACTCTAGCTGTGACCGTTTCGATCTTGGCTATCTTATGAAGTTCCGTAGTCGAGAAAAACCAAGGGAGATTTAGAATCATTTTAAGGAGCTTATTTTGCGTTATTTGGAGTCTCCGCAGATGACTTTTGGCGCACTTACCCCAGACAGGAGACCCATAGAACATGATCGGTTGGAAAATAGACGTAAAAATCAATATTTTGTTTTCATTGTTTAGTTTAGAATTCCTGCATATGAATGGATCTTTATCGTTACGTTTATCTTTTTGATAATTTCTTGAATATGAAGCCTAAAAGTTAACCTTTCATCTAAATGTACCCCAAGATATTTTCCACTCGGTTTCCACTCGATCGGAAAACCATTAAGTTGAAGGCTATTGCTTGGAAGTAAACAAGCTTTTCTTTTTCGAGTGAAAAAGATTGCTTGCGTTTTCGAAGCGTTAATGCTAATTTTCCAATCATGACAATATTGAAGGACAGTATTTATCCCAGATTGCAGATTGGTTTCAATAATGGAACCAGTTGCATCAGAGGAGTAAATACATGTATCATCTGCATATAAAGCAATATTGCAATTATTAAGATTTGGAAAATCAGAGGTGTATATATTATATAGAACAGGCGCTAGGACAGAGCCTTGTGGGACACCACCGCTAATTATTTTGTTCTCCGAGAGGCTTTGATTTATGGACACTTTGAAAGTACGGAGAGATAGAAACGACTGAACGATTTTAATAAGATACAGTGGAAGGTTATAATTCAACAGCTTGTGTATCAAACCATCATGCCAGACGGTATCGAATGCTTTCTCAGCGTCCAAGATCAACATGCCAGTGCTTTTCCCTTCTGAAAGATTGATTCTGATGTCATTTGTTATACGATGCACTTGATGAGTAGTGCTATGACGAGCCCTAAATCCAAATTGTTCTTTAGGTAAGATTCCGTTTTCGTCAATGAAAGAAACAACCCTATTCTTTATGATCTTTTCTAAGCATTTGCTTAGAGAGCTGAGCAAACTAATAGGTCTGTAACTACCAGGTAGATTCGCACTTTTTCCGGGTTTTAAAATGGGCTTTATCGAGATTTGATATCATTACAGAGTGTCCTACCTTAAATGCAGGTATTTGAAAATGTTTTCTTTTGATGACCTTGACCGTATTCCAGAAGGGCTTGCTACCTTTCGGTAAATCTTGTTGCTTTTAATTCCAGGATTGGTTTCTGAAATCTGAAATCAACAACTTAATGCTTGCATTGAGTTTTTTCATTTGAGATAAAACATTTTATATAAAACGACAGCGCGTTATCGCTGTCACAACGTTTAACTTTTTTGGGAACAGATTGCTGAATACTCCAGTACTGCACTAGTAAATGAACCTACGGCCTGATCAATCATAAATTGATTGTTAGCACTGGTTACATCTTCAAAGTCACCGATTTTTTGCGGCATAAGATGCTTGAATTTGTTCCAGTTGGCGTTTTTGAAGTTAAAGACTAAATTACAAGCTTGGAAAGGAATTGATAGAACTTTGCACAACACTGGCAAATGATCTGAACTAAGATCATTTATAGCCATAGGTTGCGTGAAAAGTTCCGGAGTGTTTGTCAAAAAAAGGTCCAAAGTTGATGGATTTGATCGAGAACTTGTTGGTATATATGTTGGATGCGGTGGAAAAAGTATATGAAATGGGTGACTTGAATTAAGATCAGCAAGTTCGTTACCCCAAACATTAGCTCTCAGGCAACCCCAGCTTCTATGCCTACAATTTAGGTCACCTCCTATCAAAAATATGTCATTTAGACTTACTAATCGACGAAGATCATTTTTTAGCTCAGACCGCTTTTGAACTGATGTTGTTCTAGCACCCGGGAAATATACTGAAAATATTTTCATTGACCTCCCATTAACAAAAGGTATTTCTAGACCAATATTTTCTACCAGTCTTGTGCAAGTTACTGGTATAAGTTTGTGTTGAATAGTTCTTTTAATGACAATGGCAACACCGCCTCCCCTTTTATCATTTCTGTACTTAGAAAAGCAAAAAATTCTAACACTTTAGCTCGAATGCTTCTAGCATTCCAACAGATTATGTTCAGGCTACAATTCATTATTTACCTTGATAGATACTTAACAGCTAATTGTGCAATGGTATTGAACTGCTCTGCTTTTGAATTACATCTACCAAGCAGCGTAATCATCTCAGCTGTGAGCGCATTGATCTCTTCCATGGTAAAAAGTACATTGACTCCAGTAGGTCCACCACTGCTGATGTTGTTGTTGTTGATGTTTGCCCAAGCATTTGGAAGTTTATTACAGCTGACTGCTGAATTTGACACAGCACTACTCTTACGTTGAATATTGAGAGCAGGAAATTCATCGATGTTCGTTGTAAATGCTGAATGCTGCTGAATCCCTCTCTTTGGTGGGTGAGGATTGTTTCTCGCTGCAAACCTCTCTCGCATTTCAAGAAAGCTTTTCCGGCTAATGCACGACTGATCGGTGGATTTGTGCGTGCCCTTGCAGTTTGCACATTTAATGTTGTTGGAATCACACGTTTTGGTGTCAGTGCGTTTTGATATGACAATTTTTTTCACCATGGCCATACATTTGGCAATTATAGCATTGTGTTAATTTATTCTTCTGCCTCCGAGCAAAGTCCCATTTTTCCGTTTTGAAAATCGAACATTTTTTTTAAGCTCGTTGATTCGAATCGAACCCATCTCGAGAAAAACAATACAGAACACGTCAGTAAAATTCTCATACTTCTTTTTAATGATCTTAATGTTTTGACACTTTAGTCCGTGCTCAACTAGTTCTTTTTTCAACACATCAATAGGAACTTCGTCCAGACCATACAGAATGACCCTGAATGACCGTGCTGATAACAAATCGTGGGAGAAAAATTGCCAGTTCTTTGTTGTTAACACTGAACGAACACTATTAAAACCATTTATGTCATCGCACATGATTTTAAATCCAATAGTCATTTTTTTAATGTAGTAATTTTGAATGTTAACTTCGCGAAGCAAGTTATGCACATTATCACTCGTTTTTTGGAGAACACAAATTGAGGGAATTTTTGATTTTTTGTTCGAAATTGGTGGGGTAACAATCTCATCACACTCAATTTCACTGTCAGCGTCCATTAGACATTGTAATGGTTTATAGAAATTAGAGTTATTAACTTCAGAACTCAATTTCGATGTCTTTTTGACTTTGAAGACATGTTGTCTTCAACATTAGGGGATCGAGCTCTTTTTGAAATTTTGTTGCTTTGAAACACTGCACAGGATGAAACGCGTCACACAGGTTAGAGTCCTAAACAGCGACTGATGATGAAATGTTATTGTATTTAGAGGGCTGTGGTTCGGATCATACCCGTGGCAGAGCAAATGCTTCAAGATGATTGAAACCAGTTGTTGTTGATTGCAACTTTACGTTCACTCGTTGATGGGCTTCCTTTCTTCCATTCCCAATCCTTGAACACTCATTGAAGAAGTTATTTCACTTAGTCCCAAGTCTCTTAACTAGGCAACCAGTTCTACGATGGTGGAACTCAGAAGTACGTAATGATTCCCTTCTAAACTCTTGGATGCTCCTAGTGTTACCGATTGTTTTGTCGTATTCTGATGATTGCTGCTTAAATTTGCATGGTTGTTGTTGCAGGAACCCTTAGTGTTGCTTTCACGATGTAGCATCGTGTTGTGCCTTTGTTCACACCGTAGTCAACTTATTGAAGGGTAATTGTTTGCTCTTTGGCTGGGCCTTAGATAATTAAGGCAAGACGTATCTTTTTGCGCTAACTGTGAACGTTATATTGGCTGCAATTGTATAAAGTGGTTACAGGGAAATACTGGGTGCATTCCCGTTCCACAAATATTGCAATTCCGATTGATGTTGTTGAAGTCAATGATGTAATTTAACACCCCTTTAATAAATATTTGTTTTTTATGGTCAGTACACCAAAGACCGATGCCCGGCCACGCAAGTGCAGATCACGACACCGACGGCTGGGAATGGATCGTAATAAAAAAGGGACCATCAATATCAACGACACAGCTGCACTCATCACAAAGCATGGATAGATTACTTTCAAATTAAGAACTACTGAAGAGTTTAGTTTGAATTTGTACGTCATTGAGGACGGATTCACAAGTTGTTTTAAAAATAAGCCGCGTACACATTATTAACTGTCGCCCGAACAGGGACCTGGATAAAAGTTTAAAATTACTAAACGCGAGTGTCCCAAATAAATAAATTGTGCAAAGTGTAAAAAAAGAAATCAACATCAAACAGCGCAACCTAAACTCATCTGTGTATAGGAAAAGAGGCCCCTTATTAGCCTACGCTAGTGACTGGAAGAAAAGGAAACTTCACGTTATATGTTTGCCGCCCCACCATTTATAATTTTGTAAGAACTTAGCTTAAGAAACAGAATAATATAAAAAAAATACGAAAACAAAATCAACATTAAAATTCCTAAGAAAAGTTAAATATAAAAATCTAGCATTAAGCATAATAGTTCAATTACAATCAGCTACGATTGAAAAGTTTTTTCCAAAAAAACAGGGTCCACATTTACAAAAAACAGAACAGCAACATAAAATTTATATTTGAAAAAAAGGAAAAATTAAATTAATTTAATTTTCAAATTTATTTAATTCAAAAACATGGCACGAAACGAGAATCAAACCACACCTTCAGGAAATACTTAATTCCGCACCTAAAACCCCCCAGTCCAATTTGCATAACCAAATCACTCAAATCGTCTCCGAAATCTAATATAATATGAGAATATATGAGCCCTTAAGAGGTACACCGAAGTATTTCGGAATTTTAAACAAAATCGTGGGCCAGGCCGATATAACCCTTGAGTCAGAACACCACCATAACCAACAACAACAACAACAGCATGGTGCATCTTCAGCAATCGAACACCACGAAACCAAACAGCAGCAACAGCGGAATAGTGCGTTGTCAACAGTCTCGTACTTTTCCGCCAGAAAGTAATCCGATATGTAATTGCAAAGGTGATCGCCACAAAATTGACTTATCAGCGTCTGCCGAACTTCCAGTGAACGATCACCTTTGCAAATGTTAGGTGACATGGAATGTTGTAATTAGATGATAAGTTAGTTCTTGTTCTGTATTCAATAAAGAAGGAATAAAAATAAATTTTTTTTACGCGAACCGCGTCTTTAAATTATAATTCGCGCTGTATTTGACAGGTCTGGTTCAAGGTAATAGTACTCTCTAACAATTTCATCAAACCGTCTCTGCTCATTAACAATAATTGCATACAAAATTTGTCTTATGGAAATTGGTCGAGAAGCAATGAATGTGTTAATGGGTACCTAACGTGGCAAGGCTTTTGACGCGTTCGTCATGGGTTTAAGAAGGGAACTATCTTGACTCGAGGCTATGCGGTAACCCGCAGATCTTGCTCAAGCTCTGCACCTCTGCCTTAAGCTGGAAAACATTGCCGTAACCAGCATTTCAATAATCCTATCGGCCATGAAAGAAAAATAGAAAAAATAATTTTCCTCCCCGACTCCTATCTAGACAACCTGCCTGCAACCAACATCCAGCACCAAGACATTCTTTACAACAACTTTACCCCGAGGTTATGCACGGTAAAAAAATTGCAAGATTACAATTTCCTATATACAATAGATGTCCAAATCCTGATACATCCAATCACCCACAGAGAGCAATCCAACAAAGGCTAGAACCAATGGAGGCGGAGACTATTTACTCAAGACAGGTAACCTACCAAAATCGGTCACAATTAAAACCAGCTGATCCAGCACAAAAAAGGGCTCCGTTCAAACACCACCTCCTCACAAACTGCAACCAAGGCTGGAAAATATTAAAATTCTTAATTGAGACGGGATCAAATAAAAATGTACTCACCACGTAAATCTAAATCTTTTCGGCCCGAACTTAATATCTTTAAAAGTTTTCATATGACCTACACTGAGAGCTTTTCATGGTATTACAGGCAACGACAGTCTGAAGGAGCTGGACGCTGTCATACACACCGCGGAGATGTATTTTATTCTTAACAATACTTCAAAAATAATTATTAAGCAAGTAACTTGAATGTCAGAACCTACCACTTGAAAAAACAACAAACAGACACCTTTTTGGAGACCTTAATAATCATCCTAAGCTATTCATAGAAGCAGATGAAAAGTTTACATACGAAACCGTTGTCAAAGCAGAAATAAGAACAATAAATAACAACCCTACATACTCATATCCTATGCCTCTCAAACAAATAGTGGATAAAGAAATCGAAGAACGTATTAAACCAAAACAAATTAAGGACCTCGACTATAACAACAAAAATCGAAAAACAGGTAAGACCTATGAGCAACCGATAAGAGACATGAATCGAAACTCAAAGCGCGGTTCAAACAGGAAATAGTCAAACAAGATAATCCTACTTCAGTTGTAACTTACTTTGGAAAAGTTATACATAAGAGTAATATAAGATCATAAAACATATATCTCTATTCTCTTCTTTATCACCGCAGAAGTACAGGCTATAACAACTCCCAGATTCTTATTTAGAGAAATGGCTACATAAGAAAATGATCCATACTAGAGATAGCCTATCCCCAGAAAAACGAAAAAATCCCTTTACCCCTACAACAAACCGTTTCCCTAATCTTACAGAAGAATAAATTAAGTTTTTGATCCTATTATGAATAAAATTAATAAAGACAAATTTTCAATAAGTTAATAAGCGCTTCAAATATATAAATTAAATAGCTATAATATATATGTGTTGTATGAATATACTTAAACGAAATACTTAAAAGAAATAGCTATGAAAAACGTATGTATGTGAAACAAACGTATGTATGTCAAATAATACAAAGAAATAATAAACTGTAAAATATTGAAAATTATAATGAATATAAGAAATAGAATGGAAAATTATAACGAACGAATTTAAATAACCAATAAACTGAAAATATATAAGTAGAATAAGATACAAATTAGAGTAAGAGCGATATATGTGTACGACACGATACGAGCGATATATGTATTCACAAGTTATTTTAAAAATAAAGTTGTATTGAAATTAAACCGTGTACTTTACCTTCGTCCGATTGATTGTAGTGATTGAAATTGGCTCTCAAGAAACGGTAGTAATTCCTTAACAGTCTGTACTTCCTTCCGTTTCTTGAGTTAACCCTTGTATTTTGATCTAGCTTGGGCACTAGTAAATGAAGTAGGAGAGGGTCCCAGGTTTCGGTTTCAATAGCGACGTTATTTAATGCCATCATGCATTCTTGAGTGGTATCATGGAGAGCCTTGATGGACCTTGCAGAGGGTTGAGGCTGGGTTTGAATTGGTTGTCCCGTTATTTTTTTAGCAGTGTTGACGTAAGGAGCCTGATGTTGCCGTTTTATAGCTATCCCCCGTGAGTGACAAATGGCGAATGAGATGCTCCGCTTCTCCAGTTGAATGTGTTTTTGATACCACAACTTTCGTATCATCGGTATTGGTTGCGTGTCCACCATTTGAAAGAAAAGATCAACAAATGTTCTCCACCGTAGGTAATCGCCATCAAATTTTGGGATCGTTACCTTTGGAAGGTTTAATGATTGATTTGATGAGGAATCTTCCACAATTTCGTTGCCTTGTGGTTGTAGCCTTTCTCGTGCTGACTTTGAAGGCGTCTTATGAGTGTCATCCTTGGGCAGGATCACGTCGGGGTCACCAAAATGTTCAAGACCGGTTTTCTGATGAGGTGCACCAAGCACATAAACTTGGAGCGGGTTCTAAATGAGTACACCAAGCACTTAAGATTGGAGTTGATTATATGTGATGCACCAAGCACTTGAAATTGAAGCAATTGCTGTAATAAGGAAGAATTAAGTAAATTCGTTCAGGGAGTTCTATTAACTGACTGACATTTATTGACGATTTGTTTACATCCTTAACACTTAAATCTAGCTTACACTATGAATTGCAGATATGTCTTAAAGAAAAGTCTGAAAGTTTAAAAGAAAGTCTGTCTGAAAAGTAATGCATTCGCATATTTATATTTATCCATATTCGCTACGTCAGTGCAGAGATTTAGCGTTACAATGAATTCGACTTGCTTCATGTCTGATGTTGTTCGATCATTCAACTGAACACCTTGTTCTTAAAGAGTGTTTGAGTCCGTAAATAGACTTCCTTAACTTTAAAATTTTGTTCTTAGGAAGCCTTCAGGTGGACCAATATAAATACCTTCAAATAACTCAAATGCGATGACTGCATCAAGACTGCATCACTTTTGTTGAAAGTGACAAAAGATATCTCAATGAACTGTATCTGATGACCGGTGAATATACTTCGTCAAAGTTGATGCCTTTCCGCTGTGCACATCCCTTAGCCACTAACCTCGTTCAATACCGTATCGCTTCATCGTTATAATATAATAATATGGGTGGCGCGATAGTCCGAGGCGGACCTGGGCCTAGCTTCTCATCAACCACTCGTATTGTGCGTGAGTTACACTCTCACGAAAACAAGCGTCCCAAGCCAAACACCACGCTTGTTTTCGCGATCGGTGTAAACAACAACACGCATGCCATGCATGATTAACGAATCAGCAAGCACGTGCACAAAGGGCAAGCCAAGCCCATAGCGCATCTGCATCATGAGAGCCTTGAATAGGATGAGCACACCGCAGTACTTGAGGAAGATTATCGTCAGCTACTTCACCAATAGGAAACTTAGATACCAGACTGACGATGGAATGAAATACCACGAAGTCTCGGCAGGCGTTCCACAGGGCTCAGTCCTTGGACCCCTCCTGTGGAACCTAATGTACGACGGAGTACTGAGACTCACGCAACCAGACGGAGTCAAGGTGATCGGTTTTGCCGACGACATCGCGGTCGTGACAGTAGCCAAAAATATCCACGAGGTGGAAGCAGCCACAAACGAAGCGATCGCCAGGATCAAGGATTGGATGGAATCCGCCGACTTAGAACTAGCTGACCACAAGACTGAGGCTGTCTTAATAACCAGTCGAAAGACGGTGGAATACGCTAGCTTCCGGGTTGGTTCCCAGATAATTCGATCGAAGATGGCTCTGAAATACCTAGGGGTAATGCTCGACAACCGGCTTAACTTCAAAACGCACGTCGAGTACTGCAGCAAAAAGGCAGCAAGGATGCAGGCAGCGCTCTCAGGAATGCTGCCCAACATCGGAGGACCTGGATACGAGAGAAGGATCCTGCTTTCCACAGTGGTAAGCTCAATCCTCCTATATGCTGCACCAGTATGGGCGGGGGCCCTGGCGAACACGGATGCAGCAAGGAAGCTCTCGACACCATACAGGCTCTGCGTGATAAGAGCAATCAGCGGTTTCCGAACAATTTCGTACGAAGCAGCCTGCGTCATTGCGGGTATGGTCCCGATCGACATTCTCGCCAGCGAAATGCAAAGGATCTACCTACGGAGATCTGCAAATCACTCGGTGACTAGCGCAAGAGGTCTAAAAAAGGAAGAAAGGGCAACATCAATGGCACTGTGGCAAACCAGGTGGGACACCACAACCAAAGGCAGATGGACCCATAAATTGATACCCAGAATAGAAGCCTGGACAACGAGAGCTCACGGGAACTGCAACTACCACCTCACGCAGTTCTTGTCGGGCCATGGGGGTTACCGAAAATACCTCCACAGATTCGGTCACGACAGCTCACCCACTTGTCCAGAATGCGCGCGCGAAGATGAAGACGCAGAGCACGTAATATTCCATTGCAGACGCTTTGCCGTGGCGAGAGGAAGTCTACCAACTCCCGAGCTCGTAGTTAGCCATATGATGGAGTCAGCTGACAAATGGCTAGTGACATGTTCCTTTATTACAAGGGTGCAGATCGAGCTAAGAAGGCTGGAAAAAGAAAGAAAGGCCGAATTGGCAAATATAGTTCACATAGCGTGATATGCTAACCAGCCCCGCGAAGTAATACCTAACGGCAGTTCCGCGGGGAGAGTGGTAGAAGTGTGCAGAGGTGTGGTTTAGGACGTAGGCGCGAGGAAAAAGGAGAACAATATCCCGTGAATCGTTCATGCTGGTAACACGGGTTACCAGTATCTTGAAGAAGATTCCACATCCATTGGCGCAAACCATAAAAAAAAAAAAAAAAAAAAAAAAAAAAAGCCCATAGCGCATGTGTTTGGTGACAAAAAGAACTCTCTCGCTGTAAACAGCTCGAGAGAAACCACCAACCAACCAATAAAGGGACGGAGGGAGGAAGGCAACCGAGGCGTTAAGAAGAAACAGAAGAAATAGAGGAGTCACTCCTATTGAAGTCACTGAAGTAGAAGCTACACCAAAAATAATAAAACTGTAAAAGCAGCACAGTTGGTATAGATATACATAGTTGTAATAAAGGTTAATTGAATAAATACTTAATTTGACAAATAATATAAAAATTGTTATTGGCGCAGTCGGTAGGATAGTATTACATTAAAAACTAAAGTGGTGAATTTTAATTCTTTAAATACAAACGAACCTAACAAAAAAAAAAGAAACAATAAACTAAAACAACAAACTGTTGAACCATTAGCAAGAACTAATTGGTTGAAGAAAAGAAAGGAAAGGTGATTCATTTAATGGCGATTCAACGCAGTGACCTGATAGTTAACACAGTGAAACAGTAAACACCTGAAAATTATAACTGTTGCAGTTCCAAATTGGTGACGGGTAAGTCCAAATTTTTGGTAATATTTCTTCGTCAGTTAAAAATCCCTCTCATGCCCTCTACCCCTAAATTATTGAAACGTAAAATTAAAGTTTATTCGTTCTTGTATAATACAAGTTGGCGCGTTTTTTCAACTGAAACAACATTAAATCGAGGTATCAAAGGAAATAGTTGTTTGCCGGGAAAGGAAATGAATCACGCGAGTGTTGCTATGGATGCCTTTAATTGCCTCAGGATCCCTGATGCAGTAAAGGATCTCCCGAACTTTGATGGAAACTCTCGTACTTTGTTTGATATTATGTCAGAAATATTAAACACACCCTATGGGCGGTTGATTGTGAGAGCCATAAGAAATAAAATAGTAGGGCCAGCTAATGAAGCTCTAAATATGTACGGTACTTCAATTGATTGGGGTGAAATTAAAAGTAATTTGATTGTACACTATGCAGATAAGCGGAATGAGACCAGCCTTATACGTGACTTACATCAGCTTCGACAAAATCAATCTACAGTTGAAAATTTCTACGGTAAAATAATAGATATATTGTCCGCAATGACAAATCATCCTCGTTAAGGTACATGAAACTGATGCAAACGTTATTCTAGCAAAACAAGCTTTGCATCAGGAAATGTGTCTTAATACGTTTTTGTGTGGGTTAAGAGAACCACTTGGAGCCACGATAAGGGCCATGAGACCCAATAAATTAACGGAAGCGTTAAGTTACTGTTTACAAGAACAAAATTGTCAGTATTTCCAGAATAGCTACAATACACAATCACTTTCAAATCAGAGAAAATCAAATAATGTTTTCTCATTAAATCATCAGAACACGTACCCTAATTTATCCTTAAGATACAATCAGCAATATGATAGGCAGCCTAGCGTTCCTCAACGGCAGGGAGATAATAGCGCAGATAACACAAAAATGTATTCTCCAAAGACTCAAACACGTTTTAGTGGAAATCGTGATAATAACTCTGGGAAACAAAGTTTGTCCCGCCCAGAACCTATGGACACATATAGTGGTAACAGTAGAAATCGTAGTGGTACATATTCCAAGAATAGACAATTACATAACATAAATGTAGATTGCAACCCTAGTACACAATACGAACCTAGCAATTACTACGACAAACCAAGTTGCTCTAATAGGGTAGGGCCAAACGAAGTTGATGAATCAAATTTTCTCCATGTAGCCTCCCACGATCAGTCGGATATATAAGTATTAATAATTTCAACTCAGCTCTATTACCGTACATTATTATTTCAAGTATAGATAAAACAAAACGCAAATTCTTAATTGATACCGGTAGTAACATGTCATTCCTAAGTCCGGATGTAGCCACACATGTAACGGTCGACAAAATAAAACCTATAGAAATCAAAACAGTATTTAATACACACTTAATTAATAAGAAAACTTCCTTTAAGGGTCTTGCTGAATTCGAAACTAATGAACGACTGTCGTTTCTCATTTTCAAGTTCCATGATTATTTTGATGGATTGATAGGAACAGATATTATGAAGAAACTACAAATTAACATTGATTTCAAAAATTCATGCTTAAGAAACTCTAATTTCTCGATTCCACTCATTGTATACTGTCCCGGGACGTAGTAAGATTATTTGTCATTTGCCCGTAGATAACGAATTCGGAAGTATTTACATAAAACCCACTGCCGTAAAAGATGAATTATCTATTTCTGAGGGTATTTATCAGGCAAACAATTGGTTCTCGCTTGTCGAAGTCGTAAACACTCTAGATTCGGATCAAATTTTTTTCTTAGAACAACCTATCAACACACGTATTGCATCCTGAAAGTATAATAGAAATCCATAACTTATCAATCAATAACCCTTACAGTATCCATAACGATGACATTTCTAACTTACTTCGTCTTGATCATCTCAATATAGAAGAAAGAAAGGTCGTTTTATCCCTATGCCGAAAGTATAGAGACATTTTTTTTAAAGAAGGAAATAAACTTTCATTTTCTAACAAAATAAAACACCGCATCATAACAAAGGATGATATTCCCGTGTATGCAAAATCTTATCGTCACCCATATATTCATAAGCAAGAGATACAACACCAAATAGGAAAAATGCTTTTGGAAGGTATAATTTGTCCTAGCTTCTCACCTTGGTCGTCTCCAATCTGGATAGTGCCCAAGAAAAAGGACCTCAACGGCAAGCAAAAATGGAGGCTCGTAATTGACTATCGCGAATTAAACGAGAAGACTATTGACGATAAGTACCCTATACCAAACATCTCAGAAATTCTAGACAAATTAGGCAAATCCATATACTTTAGCACACTCGACTTAGCCTCAGGATTTCACCAAATTGAAGTCAATGAAGAAGACATTCCAAAGACAGCATTTTCCGTAGATAATGGTCATTACGAATTTCTTCGTATGCCTTTTGGCCTTAAAAATGCACCATCTACATTTCAAAGAGTCATGGATAATGTCTTGCGTGAACTACAGGGAAAAGTGTGTTTTGTGTATATAGATGATATCATCGTGTTCTCAACTTCCTTACAAGAACACATTGAAAATTTAAATGCAGTCTTTGAAAGATTAAAGGAAGCAAATCTCAAAATTCAACCAGAAAAATCAGAGTTTCTTTGTAAAGAGGTATCGTTTTTAGGACATTTGGTTACAGCCAATGGGGTAAGACCTAACCCGGATAAAATAGCGGGTATTAAAAACTATCCTATACCTAAAACTCGAAAGCAAATTAAATCGTTTCTTGGGCTTCTCGGGTATTACAGAAAATTTATTAAAGATTTTGCGAACTTAACAAAGCCAATGACCGAATGCCTTCGTAAAGGTAATAGCATAAAACTGGACTCCAGATACATTGATTGCTTTAAGATGTGCAAAAGTGTACTCTGTAATGACCCCATTTTACAATATCCGGACTTTACAAAATATTTCAATCTTACTACTGATGCGAGTAACGTTGCTTTAGGTGCAGTTCTGTCTCAGGGGCCCATAGGATCAGATAGGCCGGTTTGCTTTGCAAGTCGAACTTTATCGAAATCGGAGCAAAACTATAGCACAATAGAAAAGGAACTTCTTGCAATTGTGTGGTCTACAAAATATTTTAGACCTTATTTGTATGGGCGAAAGTTTCATATAATAACGGACCATAAACCATTGACTTGGCTCTTCTCACTAAAGGAACCAAATTCGAAATTAATTCGCTGGAGGCTTAAACTTGAAGAATTTGATTTTGATATTACCTATAAGAAAGGCAAAAGTAACTGCAATGCTGACGCTCTATCGCGAGTTGAGATTCATGTCAATGACATGATTGTGCATGAACAAAACTATGGAAATTCCGTATTCCAATCCTTAATTAATAATGTAGATGATTCCGAAAATATATCCACCATTCACTCAGGGCAGGAAAACCTAGATAACGGCATACCGATAACTGAAAGGGCTTTAAACGAATTCTCAAATCAAATTATATTAAAATATAACGCAATGAAAGCTAAAATGGTTGTTAAATTTAAAATTCTATTCTAAAAGAAAAAAAGACATATTTTTGAATATAGAGACATAGGCAACGAAGATACAATTGTTTCGATCTTTAAGAACTATATGAACTCCAAGAGGGTAACAGCAATTTTAACTGACGATGAAACTTTCGGAACAGTACAATCTGTTTACTCCAAATATTTTAGTAGCCGTCACTTAAAATTGGTTAGATCAAATATCCTATTAGATGACATCCCTGAAAGAGACGGACAAGAAAAATTAATGCGTGAATATCATTCTATATCAAACCATAGGGGCATAGAGGAAACATTTTTTCATTTAAGGAGGAAATCATACTTCCCAAATATGAAACATCTGATAACTCGTATTATTAATTCATGCGAAGTATGTCATATAAATAAATATTACAGAAGCAGGGATAAATTGAAGTATCAATTAACAGAAACACCATCAAGGCCCCTAGAGATTCTCCATTTGGATATTTACTCTATACACAAGGAAAATTTTCTCACTGTGATAGACAAATTCAGCCGATTTTCCAGTGTTTACTTAGTCCCAGCTAGAAATAGTATTAATTTAATAAGGTCGCTCAAGCATTTTTTTTCTCACCATGGTATACCTAGGAAAATTGTATCCGACAACGGCAGTGAATTTGTTTCTACGTTATTCAACGATTTCCTAGATTTATACGGTATAGTTCATCATACAACATGCGCCAAAAATTCTACAGGTAATTCACCAGTTGAACGCTTTCATTCGACTTTAACTGAACTCAATAGGATAATTAAGTATGAGCATAAGGATAAGCCTATAGGTGAAGTAGTCGACGAAGCCGTTATAACTTATAACAATTCAATCCATTCCGTTACCAAGCTCACTCCTTTTGAACTAATAACAGGGCATTTAGCAGTTAAAGACATATTTTCTATAAATACAGGAAACAATACAGAACAAGAATATCTTCGACAACATATTAAGGACTACAATCATTTATGTCATTTGATTCGTAAACAAAATTTTGAGACTAAACGAAAAGTTATAAGCAGACTCAACAGAAAACGAAAACACCCAACAGAGTTTGCAGTAAACGAAAAAATATTCGAGCTTGATGATAGGCGTAACAAACTGGCTCCTAGATATTCCAAACATACAGTAATTAAGAATAACACAATTACTTTAGACACAAACAAAAGAAAGGTGCACAAGCAGAAGATAAAGAAGAAACGTAAAACGTGCTTATCACAAATATTACTTTCACATTTAGCAGCCCGTAGCAGAACTATTATAATAAAATTTTTAATTAAAATTATGAATTTATATTATTTAAAAAATCAAGCATATATGAATTAACATTTCGGTTCGTTTCGCAGTACCTTGTGTAAGAAGATACAATCGAATTTATTTTTGTTTCAAGTAATAAATAAATAACATCTATATGTCCTCTCCTATCCCAATCCTATCCAACTGATGAAGAGAAGACCCTTAAATGCGGATGAACTCTGACCTAATTGGTAAAATCACGTACGAAACAGTTAAGCATTCATCGTTAAAAATTACCTAATCACCAATCCGATGTATCAGTAGATGTGAACTTGCACTCATTACACACGTAAAGTTCATTCTTAGACGGGAGGAGTTACACTCTCACGAAAACAAGCGTCCCAAGCCAAACACCACGCTTGTTTTCGCGATCGGTGTAAACAACAACACGCATGCCATGCATGATTAACGAATCAGCAAGCACGTGCACAAAGGGCAAGCCAAGCCCATAGCGCATGTGTTTGGTGACAAAAAGAACTCTCTCGCTGTAAACAGCTCGAGAGAAACCACCAACCAACCAATAAAGGGACGGAGGGAGGAAGGCAACCGAGGCGTTAAGAAGAAACAGAAGAAATAGAGGAGTCACTCCTATTGAAGTCACTGAAGTAGAAGCTACACCAAAAATAATAAAATTGTAAAAGCAGCACAGTTGGTATAGATATACATAGTTGTAATAAATATTAATTGAATAAATACTTAATTTGACAAATAATATAAAAATTGTTATTCGTGCTAATGTTCTTTCATGCGTGGAAGGGACCTACAGTTTAATGCCGACTCTGAACGAAGTTGAGAAGCTTTTTCTAGACAGGAATACTCTTTGAGCATTGTCAGTGACTCAAAGGTGGTTAATTCGGGTTTAGAGCCTGGCACCCTCTGCGTAGGAGTCGACGCACTTACTGACTACGCTATGTATGTATACATAGTTACAATCTCCATCCGCAAGAAATTGATAATATAGATAAATATTATTTATTGCTTAATGAAATAAAAGAAAAATTAAGCTTTTAGAGATATATCATATTTATGTCTTTCAATTATCATTATCTTTATATTATATTATCTACTATTTTTTAGAAGTCTAGGAAACATCATGAGAAAAAAAACCTCAAATAAGTATGAATAAATGAATAAACAAACAAACGTACAGGATAAATAAATAAATAAATATGTACAAAATATATGAAATAAATATAAATACAATGTCCAAGACCCTGATGGCTTACTTCAATAAACTTATAAGTATGAGCATAAACGAACATCGAAATTCAGAATGGAACAATAAGCTGAAGAACCTTAATAAAGCCTCAAAGCTATTCTGGAACACAGTGAAAATTATAAAGAAGAAATACAGGCAAATACTCTTTTTAAAAGATAGCTCCGATATTTTATTAGTAGACACAAACACTGCAACACTTGTAGAGTGCACACTAGGGTCTTTGAATGCGACTACTTGCCGTAAACCAACAAGTCAATTTGTCACCGAAGCAGCCATAAGGTACCTTATCAACCGGTTGCAAATAAGCAAGACTTGTGGCATTGACACAGTTAAAAATCTGTACCTTAGAGAGTTGCCTAATAGCGGACTTAAGGTCAACCAACCAACAAAGATAACAAATAACATAATTATGATCAGAACTAAATTCATTTAAGACAAAAGGTTGTGACATAAAACCAGAAACATTTGTTTCAAATAAGTCTATAACAGAGGTAGTACTACGAGAACAAGTTGGCACATAAGTAGGACTAGGTGGAAACATAACAGAGATTGGTAACGTAACAGCCAGATCAGATAGAACATTTGCAAATGAGTTACTTTTTACACAGCCCCAGTTCCAGTGTCGTGCAGTTCATATTCGAAACCCTTCTAAGGTCGTTACTAAATCTTTGTTTTTTCGGATCTAGTAAAGTTTCCTGTTATTTTCCCTGAAAAATAGACACTCTAGATCTTTACTTTTGATTGTTTTTTAAAGTTACTTCTATTCCTACATATGTCTTCGATGTGGTTCGTTTAAATACAAGGTAGGAGCTTATGTTGGACTGATATCCTAACCAGAATAGCAACCCCACCACCCCTTCTATTTTCCCTATCAAGATAATAACATTTAAAATTTGTAGTTGATATGCTATCATTTGGTTTTAACCGCGTTTCATTTGTGTTCAAAAAATTTACAAACTCGGGAAGTTTTTCACGTACAAAAGTGACATTCCAGGCTACAATATTAATATTATTTCTCACATTACTTAACATTATACAAAAACTTAGATGTTAATTGAGCGACAACTCTAAATTGATCTTCCTTAGTTTTACAGGTACTTAGCTGCGTAATTTAATTCCTCAATTGAAAAAAGTTCACTCAGTGCTGTTGACAATCAGTGCGTTATTGCTGAAGCATGTGCCACAGCTTTTGGGTAGTTGTTGCTGCCTGGACCCTCTGTCCGTTTGGTAGTATATGTTGGTAGGGCCAGGAACCCATACAACGACATCTGTGGAATGGTGTAGTTGCTTTTGCTTGGGCTCAGAAGTTTGGTTTTTGATACAGTTTTCTGTCGTATTTCCATGTATTTCGTTCTACTAGCGCATGCGCTGTCTGTAGACTTATTCCTTTGCAATTTGCAGATTTGTACATACCTAATGATTGCCGGCGCAAAAGGCACAGTATGTTTTCATGTGGCAGTTACGTGCGCCGTGTCTGAACATTTGACTGTTTCGGCATTGTGTCAATGCGTTCTTTTGCTTTCTTTGAAAGCGCCGCTTGATGGATGTGAAAGATGGCAAGAATGTTCTTTCTTAAATCATTTAGTTTTAAAGTACCACTTTCAAGATAAACAAGATAAAAGGTGTCAGTGTACTGTTCATACTTTTTAGTAATCTTTTTGATTTCTTTGCACTTGAGTCCCAATCTTATTAGTTCTTGTTTTAGTGCGTTAGTATCACATGCACTTAAGCCATAAGGCAGTACTTAAAGTAATCAGTAACCTTAATATTTTCATGAGATTATGCACGAAAACACACGATTTTTGGAGCAGTTTTTCCAGTAAACATTGCAATGAGCTCCAATATTTGGAGACTTTCTTGGTCAAACAAATTTTAGGAATCGATTTGATTTTTTTTTTCTGAGGACAATAGTTGTCCCCAGAATTTGGCGACCTCGCGCGTTTACTAATTTTGTCGAGTTAGAAGAAACACGTGGAGAGGTTTTTTCAGGTCAATGAGTTTGCGAATAAAGCTTTGGCTGAACTGTCATTGATAATATGGTGTTACTATTTCTACATTATTTTTACTAGGGATAGGTTCAACCAAAATTTTATGAATATCTACATTTGAAAAGTTTGGAATTAGCAATATTAATATTATTTCATTATCGTTTACGATAATAGAACTTTTGATATTACTTAACTTACTAATGTTATGTTGAAATCTTTTATCTCTTTGGTAGATATAATATCTTTCTTTAAAACTTTAAGTTTACTAAGCAGAATTTCTTTTACTTTCTTGGCCTGTTATCTTAATAGATTGATGTCATATTCGATTTGAAATGCTTGCCGCATGTTATTAATTTGTGCAAATTCCTTATTTATAGAGTTACCTTTACCTAGTAGTTGTGTCATTTTTTGTAATTGTTGTATTTTTGTATTGTTAATAGCTCCGAAAAATGATAGTTTTCTTGATTTGGTCATTAAGTCCGTCGATTAAATTCTGGTTTCTTTCTATTTACCTCTAAACTTTTTCTAATCTCCTGGTCGCCGTCATAGTTAATTGTTCCCGTTAAACATTTTAGTCCCTTACCTACAATATAATCTGTACCCTTCTCTGTAGAGAAGAAGAATTCATCCATTAAACAGTGAAAATTATGAATTACTGAGGTTTATTCGTTCTTGTGATTTAATTTATTTATATTGTGTTAAAAAACGTTTAAATTGTCTATCCATGAGGTAAGGTTAATCCTATGAAGTATATTCGTATAGCTCACTACTACTGCGATCTCTTAGTCTCTAATCGTTATGTATCCTCGTCCTTAGGTTTTATACGTCAAGTTTTTGTCCGCTTGTTGTTATAGTCAGTATCACTATAGTCAATAATGCCTAAGAAGAAAAACAATAATTTTATGTGATTTCAATTTTATAAGTGCGTTTAACTTGTTTCTTACAGAATTTCCTCCATATGGATGAACCCGAACATTGTTCATATCGATTATTTCGGGATTTGATTTTGTATGTACCGGCTTGAGCTTATTTATTATGCCTTTTAACTGATTCCACAGTCTTAGGATATTCTTCACTTGTTATTTCTGGGTTAATGAAATCCATGGGTGTCTTGCGTTTTGTGGACTAATTATTTTGGTATGTATCGTCACGGCTTTTATGACTTTATTTATTAATCTTTCTCTATTACTATCATCGACATTGAATGTTCTGATATGTTCATTGAGTGTTGAATGAAATCTCTCGATGTCAGAGTTTCTGGTTTTTGTGATAGGGTGTTTTGATACTGTGTTCATTATTTTCCTTAAAAATTCCTTTATCATGATTGACGAAAATCCTGTCTCACCGTCTGTTAATCAATTTTGTTCGGGATGCCCAGCTGTCAAAATCTATTTTGCAATGTATTCAGCAAGGATGCCCATATTCTGTGCTTGATAACATACGCGGTTACCTTCTTAGTAAATTTGTCTATCATTGTGACATACATTAAATTTATGTTTCCATACTAAATGTTGATGTGCAGTATCTGGCTTGGGTTAAACTTAAGTGGAATTGTAAGCAGTAATTCGAAGAGAGAGAACTTGCATTAGTAGAGAGCCCCTCTTTGTGTAACTTGTTCCGAGGTGACGATGACATTTTGACGGCAGTGATTGAAAAAGAATTAGTAGTGGACCGTCTATTTAACACAAATTGTGATTAAGACTTAGCTTCTACACACCAAACACTTTATATTAATTTAGCACAAACAAAGCTCAAATTTAGATCATATTCTTAGAAAGGATGATGGTAGTTTATAGTTTGAGATACATTTAATTTTTTCTGGATTTGGTTTCTTCCCCTCTTCAGTGACCTAAAGATTCTGTATCTTTTTGAAGGAAGAAACATTTATCAAATTGTACCTTTAGGTTATGTTTCCCAAGGACATTGCAGATCGTGGTATTGACAATGGATGCTTTTCAAAACTAGTGGAAAATATTAAAATATCGTCCAGATAGACGACGTAGATCTTATTTATGTGGTATGTATTATGCGAGTTTCAGTACAGTTTTTTATATCTGGAAAATAATCAGATTTTTCATGAAAAAAGTGAGTAAAAGAGCAGAAAAAGTTATATGAAAAGAAGAATCTTAATAAAATGATAAGAAAAAATTGGTTAAAGATAAAAAACTTTCAATTAATTATCGGCGTAATTTGTTATATTACAGATGTTGTAAGAATACAATTGTTTAAATAGCTTATAAAGTTGATACAAATATTTGGCTATAATTGAAAATTCCAAAAAGTTTTTAAACTATTTGATAGGTTAGCGGTTATATTATATACATTTTTCAACACGTTTTTTTATTAATTTGCGAAATATGTGTTCGCTTCAGCATTTTAAAAAATTAAAGCATGTTTCATAAAAAGCTACCACTCTCCAAAAGCAGAGTCGCAGTGTAATTTTGAACCTACAAAATCGTAGTTTCTTACAGGTTCAAAAACTTTACCAACGGAACTAAATAGGGTCTAAGCTAAAGTTGATCACTCTGTTGGAGCAAACAACGCTAGTAGTGAAAAATAATGCTGATCAAGATCTTAAAAGCTTCTGTAAAATTTCTTGTGAAAAATAATCCAATGCTTGTCAAGCGTTTAAAAGCTTACTATTTTTATATTATTTGATAGGTTGGCCGTTATATTTTATGCATGTTTTTTTTCGTGGGTTGGTGTGAATCTTCAATAAGACACATGTATTCATAGTAGTGTCAGATTTTTACTGACTAAACACACCCTTCCCATTGTTTTAGTTCTTTACTACAACTAGGTTTCCCTATCCAGTAGTTTTAATTGCATTATTTTTACGCGTGAGGCAGGTACATTTTCGATAAAATCGCTGCTGGAACCGTTTATGGTGGCCAGTACTCATTTCGCTAGATTGAACGGTTTAATTCGTTGAAAATGGCGCACGAGGTGTCTCATGTCCAGTCTTTGGAGTAAAGTTGTACACCGTAGGTCCACACAGGCTATAGCACTTATGTATATACAAGCTGTTTATCCGTCCGAGTAGCCAGTACATTTCACTATATTGATTTTCAAGTTCGTTACGTTTTTTCTTTACGGGCGCCCTCCACTTAAGCTTAGCACCCAGCGTCATCCCGAGATATTTGGCTTTATTTGCGTACGGTACTTGTACCGTGTTAATGAAGACAGGTATATTGTTTATGTTTTTGTGGGTAAAACTAATATGCGTGGATGTGGTTTCATTTAGGGTAATGCGCCAGGGCTTTGTCCAATCGCAAGTTTTCGATTGCGCTTTCCGTAGCCAGAATAGCCGTATTGTCTGCGAAGGTAGCTACTATTATGCCCAGTTTATGGTATGGGACATATATATAAATGTAAATATGGGTATATAACAAAAACAGAGTCGGGCCAAGGACACTCCCTTGCGGGACCCCGGCGGGAATGTCTTTGAGTTCCGGGTATTTCGTTCCGTGCTTCACTCTTAATATCCTATTATTGAGGTAGGATTATAAAATCCAATATAGATTTTTTGGAAATATGCTACAAAGTTTGTATTTCAAGCCTTCGTGCCAAACCTAGTCAAAGGCCTGGGATACGTCGAGTAAAACGCTAGAGCAAACCTTTTTTCCTCTAGTGTTCGATTTCGTTGGTTATTCTAAATACTTGGTCAATTTTGGAATGGCTCTTAATAAATCCAAATTGATGATCGGGGATAAGGCGTCTTTGTTCTATTAGTGGTTGTATTCGTTTCAGTAGAAGTTTCTCGAATAGTTTTGATGTTATAGGTAAAAGTGATATCGGTCTATATGATTTTTTGTCATTTGGCGGTTTACCCTGTTTAGGGACCATCCATACCACAATCTGGTACGTATAATTGTCTTAAATAAGCGTTAATTAAATACTAAACAAAAGCCATGTGCTTTGTTTCTTTTAAAATATTTTACGGTCTGGCAGAGTTCAGCTAACCGCACCCGTTTTATTCTGAAATTATAGGATATCGGAGGCATATCGGTTTGATCATCTATCAACATTTGTCCATCAAACGGCTTAAACATTTGTTCTAGATGTTCAGCAAATAGGTCTGCCTTTTCTTTGTCACCCTTTGCTCATTCGCCATTGTTTTTCGGATTGGTGCCGAAGGTTTTTTTTATAATTTTCACAGCTTTTCAAAAAGAATGATTTGATGTTTTTTTGCTTGTTAATCCTTCAAGATATACCGAGATCTCGTGAGTTTTCAAGTCTTTAATTGCTTTTTTAAGTATACATTTTTGAACATTTTTTAAAAACTTATATTAGAGGAAATTTAGATATTTTATTGTTATTTATCTCTTATTAATAGATATTAAAAGTAATGAATTAAATGAATCTCTGTTTTCCTCAATACCCTTTTGAATACTTATTCTTACATTTTCGATTATTTCTTTTATACCTATTATTCTTTGAATTTTGCCATGAGTATGTTTTTAAATTTTCCATATCAAGGTTGGAGTGCCTGGATTTTTCGATAGATTATTTTTTCTACCAAATTTGTCGATACCCATCCATAAAAAATTTAAATTATATTTTCTTTTCGTAATTCTTCAATAATATTCATGATTTCATTATGTATTTGCGGACTATCATTCACCGATAAGTAATAATAATCGTTCTTTCAATTCATCAATACCAACATTAGATTTAATCCTCTTTGTATTTCTATCATTATTTTGCATATGGGCATAAGTACATAAAATAATGTATTCATCATTTTCTAAATCTTCATGTGCAACTACTGCTGACGCTTCTTTCATAGTTAATAATTCCCATAAGCTTTTAGTACGAATATATATTTTACCTTTTACAATAATATCATTATGATTAATTGTTTTTATTTCAGAATCCCCTATCCAGATATATATTCCATTTTTAGATCTCAAACCAAATATATTATCACATATTCTTGAGTCAGAAGAATTCAAGTTCAAATATTTGATTGCCATATTTCCAATTTTACAAAATTCATTTCAACAATATGTACTGGAGCTGATCAGTATCATCATCATTATCAATACTTTCCTTTGAAATTTATGTACTTTGATTGGTGAATGAACTTCTTTATTTTCAGCCTTATTAGAACTAGATGCTACTTCTTGTTTTGAAAGTGGTAAGCATTTTGAAAATTAATTTTGTAATTTATCTACATTATTTTTAAGTGGAGATATTTCATGTTTTAAATCATCCAATTTATTTATATATTCATCAACCAATTCTTTTTGTTTTCCTTAATTAATATTAAATGATTACTTGCTGATGGTAGAACATTATTTAAGTCCATCTGAAGATGGACTTTTTGGAATTATTCAAACCTTCATTTAAAAAATAGCTGTTTTTCACAGATTGATTCAAAGGATATATAATAAGTTGAAGATCCTCATTAATGTGGTCCTGCTTTATTACTCTATTTAAACGACATTCTTTCAGTTTATTTGTTAACTCTTTTTGAGATTTAATATAATCTCTGAGAACTGAGTGCGAAATATTGTTTTTCGACATTTATTTATAAATAAATTTATTTAATTTTATAAAGGAAAAGAAATAAGCAATAGCAAAAGAATTAAATAAACCAGTAAGAACACATTTCGAACGAAGGGATACAATTACTCTACTACTAGTTGTCCATTCTCGTCCCAGCAGGCTTCTGTCCGAACCTTATATCCACTAGATAACTGTCTCACCCTCTGGTAAAACTTTCGGACATCGTTCTTGCCGGAGCACCTCTCCGTCTCCTCGATCGCGCGCTTCTCGTGCAATTTCTTCTTCCTCCTGAGAAGCCGGATCCTTCGTCCCTGTTCGTAGAGCTCACGAACAGCTCTCGCTGTTCGTTGCAGCGTTGCTTTGTAGGCTTTCCGCTGCATGTGCCAGCCTACACTCGTTGTCAAACCATGGGTTTATTCTAGGTGGTGCCGTACAACCCAGCACATCAGTGGCAGCATCTTTGATGGCTTCTTGACAACGCCTCTAATCTTCTTCGATTGCTTGCGCAGGTGGCGACGAACTTAGAGAGAGATTCCGGGAGACTTGATAGGCAAAGATCCTAGCAGTCAGTTGCGATTGTAGCTTTCCGACGTCAAACCGTCGTGTCCTTTCTCGACTCCGTTGATCTCTTGATATCCGAGTTCTTACCTTGGCTACAAAAAGGAAATGGTCCGAGTCAATGTTGGCTTCTCGGAACGTTCGGACATCACGAATGCTAGAGGAGTCCCTGACGTCGATCGCAACATGATCAATCTGGTTGACGGTTGATTGATCAGGGGATCACCAGGTCCCTATATGGATGTTGAGGTGCGGGAACCGCGTGCTAACTACAGAGAGATTACGTCCCGTGACAAAGTCCACCAGCCTGAGTCCGTTATCGGATGTGGTGTCGTGCAGGCTGTGTTTCCCGATGACTTTGGCAAAGATGTCCTCCTTACCCAGCCTTGGATTGAAATCTCCTAGAACGATCTTGGTGTCGAGGCTGGGGCACTTATCGTAAGTCCTTTCTAGGAGATAATAGAAGTCATCCTTGCTGTTGTCATCTTTATCCTCTGTCGGGGCATGGGCGCAAATCAGGCTGATGTTCCCGAATTAAGCCTTGATGCGGATTGTTATGAGGCGGTCGCTTTTAAAGACAATGCTTATGACTTTTTGCCTAAGTTTGCCTCGAACAACAAATCCACATCCAAATAAACGCCCCTCCCTGTTGCAATCACCGTAGTAGATGTCGCAGTTTCTCATCCTCTTCTTGCCCGGCCCATTCCACCGCACTTCCTGGATTGCGGTAATGTCTGCTTTGTAGCAGTTCAGGGTCTCCGCTAGTTCTTCGGCTGCACGTGGTCTCTTAAGGGACCTAACATTCCACGTGCAGAACCGAAAATCGTTGTGCTTGTATCCTATGCTGGGGTAGTCAACATTAATTCCGTCCGTATAGGAGGCATTTGGTTTCCCTGAACCAGAACATTTTTACGTTGTGAGGGAGTTAACCTCACTCACAACCCTCAACTGGGAGGCCAGTCCCGATTCTTTAACCCTCGTCAATGAGGCGTTTGCTGGCATTGAGGCGGAAGCGGCGAAAATGAGTCTAGCGGTGTATGAGGGCAAAACGAAGTATATGGTGTCATCAAGAAAGGACACACAACATCGTCGTCTTGGACAGAGCGTCACAACGGGCAGCTATATCTTCAATGTAGTCAAGGACTTCGTCTACCTTGGCAGTAAATAGTACAAATAACATCAGTACCGAGATCAAACGCAGAGTAACTCTTGCCAACCGCTGTTTCTATGGGCTCAAGAGGCAATTGAGTAGTAGAGCCATCTCGCGAAGGGCCAAGCGGACTTTATACAAGACCTTGATCATCCCAATTCTGCTGTACGGCGCGGAGGCATGGACAATTTCAAGAGCGGATGAAGAAGTCCTTGGTATCTTCGAGAGAAAAGCTCTGCGTGCGATCTTTGGTCCTGTTTGCGTTGACGGTTTCTGGAGGAGAAAATTCAACCACGAACTGTACGGGCTGTACAGCGACATGAGTCTAGTCAGGCGTCTTCGGATCCAACGCCTAAGATGGCTAGGCTATGTAGAGCGTATGAACAACTCAGCTCCGGCCCGAAGAGTCTTCAACTCCGAACCCGTGGGACAACGCAACAGAGGACGCCCGCGTTTAAGGTGGCGCACCCATGCAAATATCATTTAACTTAGCAAATTATATTAAGAACACACCTTTAAAACAATATGTAGAAACAACTGATTTAGATTCAGAATCTAATTGACTTGTATAATGCTTAATTTTATAATTTCAGATTTGATAAAATTAAATTAAAACCATTTCAGATTTTCATTTTTCTTAAAAAAATGTCGTACTTAAATTAAAAAGAAAAAAACAACAACACAAAATTGTTTTACCAAGAATATGCAGAAATTGAATGCTACTTATTCTTATCTACTATTTCTAATTTATAATTGACTAATGAAATCTAATAACTAATTTAATTTAAGTATCTAGTGTTAAGGGCTCCACGACTATATAAGTAGTATCTATATAAGGAGATTTTATCATAATATGGTGACAAACCAACTTTGTGTAATGTGACTGTATGCAATGTCATTTTAGTGCTATAAACAGTTTCCTTTTTAATTTGTAAATTTATCAAACAATTTTTGTAATCCTTAAATTTCAATGCCTATATATATAGGTTTTTTATTCCTTTACAATTTTTATCGTCATTATCAGTTCTAAATGAAAACATTTTTTTACAATATTCCTTTATTGGTATTCCATTATATTCATCTTTGAATTTGCCTGTTTGTTTTTATCATCATTTTAATCCACTAATTGGAAAATTATCTAGTAATTCCCTTGTATAACATAAATCTATTTCTTATTTCATATCCACATAAATATCGAAATCAGAGTCGTTTGATGAATGAATCAGTATCTGTCCCTAGCAATTTCATTCTGTTATTATATTTTTTCTTTAATTGAAATTAGAAAAAATTATTTTACTATATCCAATAAGGTCATTCTTCCAAATAGTGGTTTATTTGATTTTATTTCAGTTTTCCTTTCAAAAACTATTACTAAATTTTGATCTATAATTTTTCTACTTTGATAATTTTGTCTACTTATCAATTTTCTCATTATACTCACCTGTTTGACAATTCTTAAATTGTTTGCATCCCGGAAACTGAGTTATTCATTAATTTAAAGAAATCTTTTTGAAAATAAATTTTTGCTATTTTTCTCAAATGCGTATTTTTATCAATGTATGGTTTTACTTATTCTTCTTCTTCATTTGGCGCTACAGTCCGGGGTGGACCTGGGCCTCAACCAACAAGCCTCTCCAGCTAGCACGGTCTCTGGCTAGCTGTCTCCAGTGTCGCACGTCGTAGGCGTTGGATCCGAAGACGCCTGACTAGACTCATGTCGCTGTACAGCCCGTACAGTTCGTGGTTGAATCTTCTCCTCCAAAAACCGTCAACGCAAACAGGACCACAGATCGCACGCAGAGCTTTTCTCTCGAAAATACCAAGGACTTCCTCATCCGCTTTTGAGATTGTCCATGCCTCCGCGCCGTACAGCAGGACTGGGATGATCAAGGTCTTGTATAGGGTCAGCTTGGTCCTTCGAGAGATGGCTCTACTACTCAATTGTCTCTTGAGCCCATAGAAACAGCGGTTGGCAAGAGTTACTCTGCGTTTGATCTCGGTACTGATGTTGTTTTTACTGTTTACTGCGGAGCCGAGGTAGACGAAGTCCTTGACTACCTCGAAGTTATAGCTGCCCATTGTGACGCTCTGTCCAAGACGTCGATGTTGTGTGTCCTTTCTTGATGACAGCATATACTTCGTTTTGCCCTCATTCACCGCTAGACCCATTTTAGCCGCCTCCGCCTCAATGCCAGCAAACGCCTCATTGACGGCTCGCTGTGTTCTGCCAATCACGTCAATGTCATCCGCGTATGCTAACAGTTGTACGGACTTCTGGAAGATCGTGCCTCTAGTGTTGGCGTGTGAGTCTTGCACGATCTTCTCCAGGATGATGTTAAAGAAATCACATGACAGCGCGTCGCCTTGTCTAAATCCTTTTTTGAGATTGAAGGCCTCGGTGAGTTCGTTACCGACCTTGATGGAGCAGCGAGAATTCTCCATCGTCATCCTGCACAACCTGACGAGTTTGGCAGGAATGTCAAAACTAGACATAGCGTTGTATAGCTCCTCCCTATGCACGCTATCATATGCGGCCTTGAAATCGACAAAAAGGTGGTGGGCGTCGATTTGCATTTCTTGGGTCTTTTCCAGGATCTGCCGTAGTGTGAAAATCTGGTCGATGGGGGGCTTCCCTGGCCTGAAGCCATATCAGGTTATTTATTAACGGCTTCAGGCGAGTACACAAAACGGCAGAGAAGATCTTGTAAGCGATGTTCAGGAGACTTATCCCTCTATAGTTGGCGCAGTCAAAGGGGTCTCCTTTCTTATGGATCGGGTAAACGATACTGAGATTCCACTCATCGGGCATGCTCTCCTCATACGCCCAACCAGATCATCTCCAGCTGCCTTAAAGATTTCAGCGGACAGTCCGTCCGCACCGGCAGCTTTATTAGACTTCAGTCTTGATATTGCTATCTTAACCTCGTCAAAGTCGGGGGGACGGAATTCTCGTCGATCATCGTCCATATTGGGTGGAACATTCTGCCTGACAGCGGTATTGGTGTCATCATCGCCGTTTACCAGTCTGCAGAAGTGGTTCTTCCAAATTCTCAGTATCGACTGCGACTCTACTACTAGTTGTCCATTCTCGTCCCGGCAGGCTTCTGTCCGAACCTTATATCCACTGGATAACTGTTTCACCCTCTGGTAAAACTTTCGGACATCGTTCCTACCGTAGCACCTCTCCATCTCCTCGATCGCGCGCTTCTCGTGCTCTTTCTTCATTCTTCTGAGAAGCCGGGTCTCATCCCTTCGTCTCTGTTCGTAGAGCTCACGAACAGCTCTCGTCGTTCGTTGCAGCGTTGCTTTGTAGGCTTCCAGCTTCGCTGCATGTGCCAGCCTACACTCGTTGTCAAACCATGGGTTTTTCTAGGTGGTGCCGTAAAACCCAGCACATCAGTGGCAGCATCTTTGATGGCTTCTTGACAACGCCTTCAATCTTCTTCGATTGTTTGCGCAGGTGGCAACGAACTTAGAGAGAGATTCCGGGAGACTCGATCGGCAAAAATCCTAGCAGTCCGTTGCGATTCTAGCTTTCCGACATCAAACCGTGGTGTCCTTTCCCGACTCCGTTGATCTCTTGATATCCGAGTTCTTACCTTGGCTACAACAAGGAAATGGTCCGAGTCGATGTTGGCTCCTCGGAACGTTCGGACATCAAGAATGCTGGAGGAATGTCTGACGTCGATCGCAACATGATCAATCTGGTTGACGGTTGATTGATCGGGGGACCGCCAGGTCCCTTTATGGATGTTGAGGTGTGGGAACCGCGTGCTAGCTACAGAGAGATTACTTCCCGTGACAAAGTCCACCAGCCTGAGTCCGTTATCGGATGTAGTGTCGTGCAGGCTGTGTTTCCCGATGACTTTGGCAAAGATGTCTTCCTTACCCAGCTTTGCATTGAAATCTCCTAGAACGATCTTGGTGTCGAGGCTGGGGCACTGATGGTCTGTTAAGGGACCTAACATTCCACGTGCAGAACCGAAAATCGTTGTCCTTGTAACGTTTGCTGGGGTCGTCAACATTAATTCCTGTTGATAATTTTTGACTCATTGCCCAACAACACAAGTTATTTGCATCGAAATACAATATCAAACTAGTTAATTTTTTTGGATCATATATTCTTCTACACACAAATACACAAGAATTATTTGCATTTGCATGATCATGAATAATCTGTTATATACCTCCGCTTATACCTTTTTCATAAAATTCGTACACATTCAAATCAGTCAATAATTGTAATGTTTGTCTGGTAAATTTCAAAGCAGCATTAATGCTTAAATGTGCAGCACTTACGAAATGAAAATGATCTAAATGATAATTTTGATAACACATTTCTCTAAAATTGTCAAAAACATCTGCTAATAAGACTGCATCTAAGTTTAGATACAAATTATGATTATCCTTGAAACACCAAGAATCCCCTACATTAATTTTAAAATAATTCCATAATTTCTTAGCAAAATTATAACTTTTCTCAGAGATACTGCCAGATAATTTTGAATTAAGATCTTCATATTTTGGTAATTCTTTTTATTCTAATTTACTAATATCATCTATAAATTCATATGGATATACACCTTTTCTTAGTAAATAACATATCGAAGTATCTTGAAATGTTTGATTAGAATTCTTAAGATGATCGTACCTTACTAGCTTTTTAATTTCAAAAATATTGCAAAAAGTGCAATTTTCGCAAGCATATATATTATCATTAATTACATTAAAATGGTTCTTTAATTCTTTCACCTTTTTGCCCTCTTGTGTGAGCAATATGCACTATTTATATCTAGAAATTCTGAATAGCTTTTTCTAAACTGCAAGTTATAAATTCCATAGAATCAATGAATCTCAATTCAATTAGAAACTGTATTTATATCCACATGTTTCACAAACCTTTCTGTCCAGTTCACGAACTTTTATTATTTTCTAAATTGTCTAAATTTTCAGTACTGGTTGCAATAGGAATAATCTCATACATGTAAGCATATTTTTTATCAATATATATTTAATTAAATTTTTTCAAAATTAGCTTATATAATAGATATAGTTTCAAATTAAGGATTAAAATTGGAAGAAATGAAGCTAATTTACATGCAAAATTACATTCTGTACAAAGAGCCATTCTATATTTCCCTGTTAAATGATCATGATCCCAATTTTTAATCACATTCTATTCATCAAAACTTATCTATTTATTAGTTGAACGTAAGATATTATATGTTCTACCTATTGTTGTAAGATACTCATGAAAATTGCTTACCAACTCTGAACCTTCTGCAGTATAAAAGATGTTATAATAATTATCATAAATTCCAAAACTATTCGGGATATGTTCACTTATTTTTTATCAATATTACACTTCTTAAGAAGCATTCAAGATCAAGATAACATGTTAATGGGTGATAAATTACCGATCCTTTGTGTATTGTGTTACTGTATTCACATATAATGTTCATTACCAAAAAAAATTTTAATATGATTCTTAAGTTCAATTTCTAAATTAAATCGTTTTAAAAATTTCTTACATTGAATTAAATGTTGATTTCTGTGATGAATTTTCCACAAAGAAAACCTGATAATTTGATTTTAATAGCCACAAAATGACATTTATTACCTTTCTCTAAATACAAAGCATCAACAAGTAATTTGTTAAATTCATTTGGATAGAAGGATTTACTTGTATACAAAATTTGGATTTGTTCAAAAGTATAACATCCCTCATCTACTGTATAATGATGAAAGTTTAATGTAATAATAAAATAATTTTCTAATTTTTCTATATTTTGTTTTTCTTTTTCAAATGGATATTTGATTCTTAAGTTCTTATAATTTTCATCATTTTCCATTTCATCCAAATATTTAGATAGTCTTTGAGGATCTCTTCATAGTTCGTGTTGATACATAAAATAAAGAATAACATATAAAATACAAAACTCCTAACTCGAAGGACTAAGATCTGCTCGACAAAACCCTTATTTTGCCAGTACTGCTATATGAAAAGCTGAACGATAAGCAAAACGGCGGAGCTGATTCTTGGTGCCTTCGTAAGAAAAAATTCTACGTCGGATATATGGTCCCGTCTGCGAGGAAGGCGAATGGAGGAGAAAACACAACCGCTAATTCTACGAACTGTGCCAGGATGTGGATGTAGTCCGAAAGGCAAAGATCCGTCGACTGCACTGACTCGAGTGCATACACTTCGAGCGCATGGACAACAATGCTCCAGCTAAGCGGGTCTTCGAATCCGAGCCTCCTGGTTCGAGAAGGAGAGGAAGACTGAATCTCCGGTATAAAGAGCAAGTAATCGCGGATGCAAGACAGGTTGGTCTTGATGACTGGAAGCAGCGTGCCCAGGACCATCAGAAATGGAAAGCAACTATCGCTTAGGCTCGGACCCTGCATGGGTCGTCAGCCTGATATGTAGGTAAGTGAGTATATAAAATACATTTATTATCATATACATTTTTTCTATTTATACAATTTTTATTACTGAATAGGATAAAATCACCTCCAATAAGCGGTTGAGCTATGTCTGATTGAATGTCAGATTTAAGAATATAGCTTAATTTGAAGTCAGTGCTCTCTGTAATTCTATCCTCAAAATTTTGGTATATTTCTTCTATTAGTTCATTATACGCTCATAAACAGTTCTCACTATTTGCAACTCTAGTTCTAGAAAAAATGCAAAATTCTTATTCTCTATTTTGCCGTTCGCTTAAAGTTATAATATTAAGACAAAGACTTACTTTGAGATTTGTATATTTTTCTATACCGTTTAAAATGTATTTTTTATAATCACTTTCAACTTTTTGAAAATGTAAAAATATATCATGTAACTTCTCATTTTGAAATACATCTGCTGCTAAGTTTCCGAAAGCATTCTGTGTACTAACTGTTCCCTGGATCCTATCTTAAACTTAATTTCTTCTACGTTCACTGTTTTCCGGAAATCATATGAATCAAACCTATTGAAAAAATATTCTATT
Source organism: Eristalis intricaria (assembly GCA_964034865.1). NCBI lineage: Eukaryota > Metazoa > Arthropoda > Insecta > Diptera > Syrphidae > Eristalis > Eristalis intricaria. Next base: position 13,814,673 of record OZ035874.1, read on the forward strand.
ATAGATTCATTATGTTGTTGAATATAGTTAATAATTAAAATTACTAACTCAGCTTTTTGGAGGGCTTGGGCCTGTGCATCCAGGGCAAAGTTGTTGACTGCACTCAACTTGGTGAGATGCCAGCAACGATCCCTGTTAAATGCACAGGTCAAGTTGACATACAGCTCCTCGCGGCTCCCTCTGGATAGCCTTTAAAGCAACCTCTTAGTGGTGAACTAATGTGTGCAGCGGCCCCTTGTCCAGGGGATTCAACCAGGACCCGGTCCTCCAGGTTCAGGGATTGGGCGTGGGGTTAACATCCCCACCGTGTAAAAAAAAACTTAGTTCAGAAACGACGAGAAGCCTCGGATACGGATGACCCTACTGCTGACGACCAAATATGCAAAAAGAGGATGAAAAACTGCGTTATTTACTTCGGCAATTGCTACATAGAGCGAAGGCAGCGCTTATTCGGATGCGAGTTTGTTGTTCGAGGCAGACTTAGGCAAGAAGTCTTCAGCTTTAAATACATAAGCGAGCGCCTCATAACAATCCGCATCAAGGCTACATTCGGCAACATCAGCCTTATATGCGCCCACGCCCCAACAGAGGATAAAGATGACGACAGCAAAGACGACTCTTACGATCTCCTAGAAAGAACATACGATCAATGCCCCAGCTAAGACACCAAGGTCGTTCTAGGAGACTTCAACGCAAAGCTGGGCAAGGAAGACGTCTTTGCTAGAGTCATCGGGAAGCACAGCCTGCACGACAACACGTTCGAGAACGGACTCAGGCTTTTGGACTTCGTAACGGGGCGAAACCTCTTTGTAGCCAGCACGCGGTTCCCTCACCTCAACATCCACAAAGGGACCTAACGGTCTGCTGATCAATCAATCGTCAACCAGATTGATCACATTGCATTGCAATGTGATCAATCTGCATTCTCGATGTCCGAAGAGCCAACATCGACTCGGATCATTTCCTTGTTGTAGCCAAGGTAAGAACACGGACATTGATAGGACAACGGAGTAGAGCAAGACCAAAACAGTTTGACGTCGGAAAGCTACAATCGCAATTGACCGTTAGCAACTTTGCCGATCGAGTCTCCCAAAAGCTCTCAGAGAGTTCAACCCTGCCAGGCGAAACAATCGACCAACAATGGAACCGTTGTCAAAAAGCCATCGGAGAAGCTGCATCTGATGTGCTTGGTTTTAAAACGGCACCCCAAAAAAACCCCTGGCTTCACAACGATTACAGGCAGGCACATTCAGCGAAGCGCAAGCAGCCCACAAGGCGACGCTGGACAGAAGGTCGAGAGCGGTTCGTGAGCTCTACGAACTTAAAAGAAGGGAAGAGCACCGGCTTCTCAAAAAGAAAAAGAAAGAGCATGAGAAGCGCGCGATCGAGGACATGGAGAGGTGTTACGGCAGAATGACGTACGAAAGTTCTACCAACGGGTATAATGACTATCCAATGGATACAAAATTCGGACAGAAGCCTGTCGTGACGCAGAGGGACAACTCGTAGTAGGTTCGCAGTCGATTCTGAGAATCTGGAAGGATCATTTCTGTAGACTGTTAAACGGCGAGGAAGACTCCAATACCGCTGTCAGGCAGAACGTTCCACTCAACGCAATTGACGAGAATTTCGTCCCCCCTACCTATAAGAAGTTAAGATAGCGATATCGAGACTAAAGTCGAATAAAGCTGCATCTGGAGATGAGCTGGGAATGTAAATGCACCATTTCATCCGTAAGATATGGTCGGAGGAAAGCATGCCCGCAAGTGGAATCTCAGTATCGTTTGTCCGATCCACAAGAAAGGAGACCCCTTTGACTGCACCAACTATAGAGGGATAAGTCTCCTTAACATCGCCTCTCTGCCGTTTTGTGTGAGCGCCTGAAACCATTCGTCAACAACCTGATAGGTCCTTATCAGTGCGGTTTCAGGCCGGGGAAGTCCACCATCGACCAAATCTTCATACTACGGCAGATCCTGGACCCAAGAAATGCAGATCGACACCCACCACCTATTCGTCGATTTCAAGGCCGCATATGACAGCGCGCATAGGGACGAGCTATACAACACCATGTCTAGTTTTGACATTCTTGCCAAACTCGTTCGGTTGTGCAGGATGACACAGACACAGGCATAAGCCTAGTCAGGCGTCTACGGATTCAACGCCTAAGATGGCTGGGCCATGTAGAGCGCATGGACAACACTGCTCCAGCCCGAAGAGTCTTCGACTCCGAACCAGTGGGACAACGCTAGAGGACGCTTACGGAACCGATGGCGCACACAGGTGGAGAAGGACCTCAACCAACTTAGTGTGCGCAGTTGGAGACAGCTGGCAAAAGATCGTGCCGGCTGGAGAGGCTTAATTTTGAATGTTTTAAGCTTTCTAATTTTTTAAATCAGAATTATCAAATATTTCGTCAATTAGATCTTCTCTAGCATTTTACTTTTTACTTGTTTAATCATTATTGTTAGTTTTTATAATTACGCTTACCAAACTGTCAGTTTCTTTTCCAATTAATTCTGCGGAAGCAGCCCCTTTGACAGTTTGATCAGTAATTTGTCTTAATTTTTTATATTCATCTTTATATTCGTTAGCTAGTTTTTACATTAAATAAAAGAATTTTTATTCTTGCCAGTTAAATATTTATATTGTTACGGCAGGGTGTAATTCCAGTAAATTAATAATAATGTTTTTGGATACGATTCAATGGACGGGTTTTCGTCCCCAGTATTTCCGTCCCTTCGTTTGTGTAATCGCTCCGTAGAAATACGACAACAAACAATCAACCGAAAACGATTCAAAAAAAGAAACTAATCAACTTTTTATGATTTCTTATTTTATTAATTTTATTAAATTAACAGATTGCAAAGTATAATCAATTAAGCAGTTTCGATAATAAAATAAAACTCAGGTGCGAGTCTCACTTGCACCTCTATTTGTATTGTTCGCTTGATAGTCGTTGTGCAGCGTCAGCGTGTGGCAATTCAATGGGAATTGTTCTGGGCATGTACTGATGTTTCACAGGTGTGGAATGGAGCTCCGTTACACCTTTCCCCTTAGATGAGTTTCTGGGTATCGTACCCTGAAACCAGGTTCAATACTTTCCATGGCGATGCTTTCCTATGAAGTTATGACAGTGATTTTGTTACAGATGGCATTACTCGTTAAAGTTAGTAGTCCTACGTTATGTTAAGTCCCATTTTCCTTGTCTTTATTACATTCACAATGAAATGGCCTTACTGCGCATAAAAACATTTATTTCGCAGTTTTTTAAGTCAATAGTGTTCTTATGGATTTGAGCTTTACAAATATAACTATTGTTGATTTCTTTAAAATCTTCCAAATTATTTTTTAAGCTTTAAAGTTATTTATCCTTCTAATGAACAATAACTTTTTTGAAATATCGATTAAGGCAAGACCATTGGTTACAATTTTCGGTATTGGTAAAATTTCCGAAATTTAAAGTTCATTTTAAAGCTCAAATTATTCCTTTCTTACAATTGGTATTTGCAAAAGTACTATAATATTTTTATCCTTAGCATACGCTTTTATTTCAACTTCTTTTACAATAATCGCATAGTTTTCTTATGTTGGTTCAGTTATAAGAGAGTCATCTGAGTAAATATTATTTAATTTAAATATTATTTAATTCTTCCAGAAGTTCCAATGGTTCAATTATCCTAGAGTGGATGATTCCACTTTTAATGACAAAAAGATTCATTGAATTCATTTCCTCCATATCCCTACTTTCAGTTTTGATAAGATTGATTGAAGTTATTATTTCATTTATCTTAGTTGCTGCCATATTTTGCATTCACCCAACATTAATTACTTGTTTACTTAGTTTCGTCATAATTTTGATATTATTTTGATACTCCATTCCATCACTTATCCTGATTTCGTTTGATTTTATTGTTCAACTTATATTTATTTTGTTGTATAGTTTCTTACTAATATTTTTCGTTGTCCTTAACAACGAATAATGCTTTAAATCCTGAGCCTATAAAATTAACTAATCCTCTGCGAACTCTTGTGCTCCTACCTATAATATTGTATACGATATTGAACTTGTGTCCTAGTTTGATTAGATTATTTCTTACGGGGTCTTTTTATCTTCTACAATTACTAAAATGGTTAATACATGCGTTATTGTGTGTTTATTATAGCTCCAATGTTATCTATGTAATCTTCTAAGTTCCCAACACTTAGTTTGTTAACAGGAGTTAATTTACTTTCTATCTCACTGACATGTCCCTTAAGATTAAAATATTTAAATTATTATTATTTATATTTAATAAACTCAAGTTCTGGACTTCGACGTTTCCAGTTGTGGACTTATGGCACCAGATGATTCTGGAAAATGTACTCTTATGTCAGCTTTATTGTATTTTTGTTCCTTATTTTTTGATTTTAACTATGACATAATCTTACTTTACTTCTAGAATTTCATATGGATGTATTGTATATATTGCTTTGAGTTTTCCTTTAACAACATTTCGAATTAGAACTTTTTGCCCTTCCTTATACTCTACTTGCTTTCCTATCTTTTTATCGTATCTTACTTTAGACTTAAGCTTGGATTTTAAAATGTTTGCTTTTGCCTTCGAGGTTTTGATGACTAGTTCAACACTCAATTCGTCTAAGTAATCCATCATAGTTTTCTCGTTCAAATCTTCGATCTCGCTTGGTTGATTATCTCTTACTCTATACACAAGTTCATATGGTGTGTACCCAGTTGTATTGTGTGCACTTGTGTTATAACTAAAACTCGCATGCGGCATTCTCTCTTGCCATTCAGCCTCGTCGCCTAACTCTCTACCTGTAACCTGTAAATTCTCGATTAACCTACAAAGGGCTCGTTCGACTATGCTGGTAGTAATATGTGTCATATGTACAAATATTTTACAGTTTTCCGAACAACTTGTTGAAAAATTGCTTTCCATTATCTGTGAGAATTATTTTAGGTAAACCAAAATTCAATATCCAATCTTTGGCGAAGGCTTTGACTACTTCCTGCATTTCCTTAGTTTTAAGAGGTATAAATTTAGTAAATTTAGAAAGGTCGTTCTGAATAGTTAATCCAAACTTAAGCCCTTCGCTTGTTTCTTTAACTGGTCCTTTCAAATCTATACATACATTTTCTAATGCCCTGTCGGCAGTTGAGACTATTCAATCCTTACAACTACTGATATACTGTTCTACATCTTTTTGCATTGCTTTCCAATAAAATGTGTATTTTATATTTGCGTAGGTGGCATTCCGACCCTTTTGTCCACCCAAAAGTCCATTATGGTTTCCTTAATTATTCGCTTTCTTTCGTCTAAGTCGAATACTTCAATTCGATTCATATCACGCAAAAGTTCGTCTTCCGATATATATTCTATGTCATTTCACAATTGCCTTCATTACTTTCATTTACACTAATATCAGTCGTAAGTTCTGTTCTAAAATATTCCTAATCATTTCGTCTATTATTTTATTAACCTCTTCAAACGATTCTGTTTGCTTATTGCCTTCATTCTCTCACATTCTTACATTCCATGATAACTCTTTTACTTCATACTGAAACTCCTCAAGTCTTAGTCTTTACCTAACTAATCTCGACCCTGGATCTTTTACATTGAAAAGCCAGGTCAATGGCCTATGATCGGTTAGTACTATGAATATTCTTCCGTAGATATAAGGTCTAAATTGTTTGGTAGCCCAAACAATTGCTAGGCAATTGTTGCACAAGCTGGGAGGTCTTTACCGTTGGTTTCTCGACTGAGAACTGCAGCTATCCCGTTATTCGACGCGCCAGTTGTAATAATAAAGATCTTGCTGTATTCCGGATACTGTGGAATCGGATAATAGTGATAGCGTTTTTTACATTTTGATTGAAAGGTTGCTGTTGCTCTTTGTTCCAATGAAATGCAACATCGTTTTTCAGTAACTTATTAAGTGGCTCTGCTAGTTTGCTAAAATTTGGAATAAATTTCCTGTAATACCCGATCATACCTAAAAAGGAGTTGGCACCTTTTGCATTTGCGGGAGGTTGCATTTGAATAACGCTTTCGATTTTGTTTGGATCTGGATTGATCCCCTTTTCAGTGCTAACATGTCCTGGGTACTGGACCTCTTTACGAAGCAACTCGCATTTGCAGAAGCAGAAGTTTTAAATTTGCGGCTGTTATTTGCTCTATTACTCGGATAGATTTATTGTTATGTTCATTTAAATCTTGGCCGTAAACAGAGTTTGGCATCAAACTCTCTTGTCGACAATGTGTGCCTATGGTATCGATGAATCTCTTCTAATATGGATTGGAAATTACCTTTCGAACCGTTCAATTCAAGTTGTTTTGGATGGGTTCAAGTCTGACATTCACCAAATAAATGCTGGTGTTCCCCAAGGCTCAGTTCTGTCTCCGACAATCTTTCTCTTTTTTATAAATGATATCTTGTCTGCTACATCTACTCTTATCCATTCCTTCGCTGATAACAGTACCCTTAGCTTTTCATATTCGTTGCAACACTCACAACCCCGCCCTTCGGCCGTAGGGAAACAACAATAGAGTGGAATTCATTGCTTCAAAAACTCAATGCTGTCTGCTGTCACTCAAGTGAACCCTTGATAATCAGCCATTATCCATGAAAGGCGCTTGTGTCGATGGAACCGGAAAGCTTTCCATCCTTGGTATGTGTATCAACACAACACTTAGTTGGAACGATCACATATTTGAGGTGGACAAAAATGCTGCGAAATGTTTAGGTTTCCTTAATCGATGCAAGAAATATTTCACCCTTTCTGATTTGGCTTTAATTTATAAGGCGTACATCCGCCTCAAGCTTGAGTACAACGCTCATATCTGGTCTGGTGCCCGAAGACCACCCTGCACCTACTTGATGGAATGCAAAAGCGAGCGATAAAACGTATAGGAGACAATAATATCGCAGAGTCATTAGTCATCGCTGGAACATCGACGTACCGTCTCATCTTCGTCCGTGCTTTATCATTCCTTCAACAAACGATGCCCAAGTGTCAGGTAGTCAACTGCATTCTTTCTCTCCATGAATTCACCCTCAATACCCGTCTCACCTAGTTTCAGACGGACAGTTAAATTCAGAGACTCGTTCTTCAGCCGAAGTGAGGTCAAGCGTTGAGAAATATCTCGCCTTTCCCAGTTGATCAAGAATTTCATTGATATTGGGGAGAGAATAGTTATCAGCTATCATCAACTCATTGAGTTTCCGATATTCTATAACCATCCTCCACTTTTTTGCCGCTCGCATCTGCCTTCTTTGGAACGATCCAAAGAGGAGAGCTCCAGGGTGAACTACTATATTATCATGAATAGTAGTTCACCTTGGAGCTCTCCTTCCTGCTTTAGTTTTTCAATTTGGTTACGCACTTTCTCCTCGTTTATCTTTGGATATCCATAAGTTTTTGTGCAAACCGGTTGCGCTGATTCTAATATTGTTTTAAGTGTCTGTGCTAATTTTTTATCTGGTTGCTATATATATCGCTATACCTTTTAATTATCTCCAAAATGCTATCTTTTTCCTCCTGATTCATGTGTTTGATTTTTACATTTCCAGTATCTTCACCTATTCTTTGTTTTGTAACCTCGTATTATTTAAGTTCCTGCCAACGATTCGAACTTGGCTTATATCAAAATCATTTTCTGTTGTGTTAACTGCAGTAGCCACACATTGGCCATCCTTATTTTTTGTCAAGCATTGGGGTATAAAAACTCTACAGCTTACTTCCTGTTTAGGAATTGCTTCATCCTCATCGAGTGCTTTTCAGTTTTCTATTTTGAGCAACCTAAGTAATTCTCTCCTTCCTTTCAATAGTTGATCCTGACTTGAATATCGTAAAGTAATTTTCTCGCACCTATTTTTTATAACGCTCTTTTCATAATGAATGGAATATCCTCCCTCCTTTAGCAACTGACTACCTAATATGCCATCATAATCTCCTAATAGGTCGTTTCCTAACCTGAAAATTAACTACGTTTGTTCTTACTCCTACGATATTATTTGGGAACAACTTTAAATCCTTAATGAATTCTCCCATTGTTTCGTGTGGTTTTGCTCCTAAATCTTTAAATTTAATTGATTTACTTGGGTCTAATTCACGCTTGCAAATGCACTTGGCAGATATCATAGACTCAAAGACTTGAAACTTAAAGGCCTAAAGAAAGTAGACGCTGATAATTTATTATCCAGAAGGAAACAACTGACAGATGGATCTGAAACTGTGGGATGTATTGGATTACCCCTTCACATGCTTAGCTTCGACAAATGTGAAAGAATAGACACAAATTATGGGTTAAAAACAATGTGTCAAATGCGCCAGCGATAAATCTAAAAAGGTGCTTTGGTTGTGGTAACCTGCCAGGCGTGGTACCTGGCATCCGTCCGTATAGATCATTCAGTAGACAAGTATAGAATCTGATTCCATACAACTAAATACGGTTCGCTTAAAAAATAAACATTGCTCGCTTAACAACGCGTCCATTTACTGCCCTCCGCGCAGTATAATTGCTCAAAGCGAGCTCGAACGAACTTTCAATATTCTAGGCCCAAATTTCGTAATTGGTGGAGATTTTAATGGGAAACACACTTTTTGGGGATAAAGATTAATCTCACAAAAAGGCAGAAATTTATACAGAGCTGGTATTGAGCAAAACATTCTACTCGACAGAAAAACCAACCTACTGGCCATCGGATGTTACAAAAATAACTGACTTTGTTGATTTCTTTGTCATAAAAGGTTTTTCTCGAAACTACCTACGAATTGGAGTGTAGATCATTCTCCCATTGTACTATGTATAAATGCTACCATTGTAAAAAAGGAAATTCGACCTGAGTTAACAAATAAACGTACGAATTGACAAGCATTTAGAAATCACTTAAAAGATAATATCGAACTCAGACTACCTCTGAGAACCCCATACGATTTAGAAATATAACTGCATAAATTTATAGAACTAACACAGTGCGCTGCGTGGAGCAATACACTTCTTGCTAGAAAAACGACGTTAAAACATGTATTGCGATATCCACCGGAAATACGAGAATTAGTAAGGTGAAACGTAAAGCTCGTATGTAATGGCAGCAGACTCGTGCGCCGCAGCATAAAACACGCCTCAAACAACTGAATAACATTCTGAAAGTTATAATCATGTCGTTTAAAAATAATAATCTAAATGCCTATTTAACAGGCTTGTCAGCGAAAAAAGATACCAACTACTCACTCTGGATAGCAGCCAACAGTTTAAGAAAACCCTAACCACATGCGGCCCCAATTCGGAATAACCGATACTAGTGGGCAAAAGAATATAAAAAAAGCAGATCTCTTCGCAGATGATTTGGAAGCAATGTTTAAATCACGCGATGGACAAACACCTCCTGTATACTCCTTCAGTTCAAACCCGGTTCCTTCAAACCCAAGAAAGCTCCTGGCTATAATTTAACCACAGGAGACCCCCAAAATACAAAAAGTCTTATAGACCGATTTCACTTCTTCCGACAATGTCTAAGGTGTTCCAAAGAATATAACTTAGACGTTTGAGCCCAGTTGTAGAAGAAAGAGGACTTATTCCTAACCACCACTTAGATTTTAGAAGTAAGCATTCTACTACTGACCAAGTACATCGCATAACTGATGTTATAGAAAAATCGTTTGAACAAAAGTAAGTCTGCTCAGCTGTATTTCTCGACGTTTCTCAAGCCTTTGACATGGTTTGGGACGAAGGTTTGAAACACAAGCTTCAACAATTCCTCCCGAGAAAACTTTGCACAATTTTATCGAACTATCTACCACATAGAATCTTCCCTGTGAAATATGGGAAAGAATACTCCCTATTTAAATCCATACAAGCTGGAGTACCACAAGGAAGTGTTCTTGAACCCCTCCTTTAATTACTGTATAGCAGCGATATACCGCAGGACTAGGCACATTTGCTGACGACACCGCCATTTTGGTAACTGCCAAAACGGTCGATGAATCAACTAGAAAATTGCAATGTGCTTTAATGAAGCTTAATCTGTTCATATAAATTCCCTCGGAATATCTCACGATGTCAAGCTTAAATGGAAGGAATACGTCAAAAAAAACGTGAGGAGCTCCAATTAAGATGCAACGACATGTACTGGCTTATCGGAAAATATTTCAAGCTAAGTACTGACAACAAATTGCTTATATACAAGCAAGTGCCAAAACCCGTCTGGACGTATGGTATACAACTGTGGAAGGTAATAGAGACATACTACAAACTTTCCAAAATAAAGTGCTAAGGGCCATAGTCAACGCACCCTGGTATTAACGAAACAACGATATCAAAAGAGATCTTCGAATTTCATTAGTCCACGATGAAGTTACGAATTTTGCTCGAAAGCATAAGCGTCACCTGGAAAAGCACATAAGCCCTGCTGTCCTTCCAATTCCCGACGAAATAAACTTTTTTCGCCGTCATTAAAGGACCCTTAACCCCTTGACCTAGCACGGTGAATTCAACCCGCGCTTAGCTTCGGTCTTAGCTCTAAGCTTAGAACTCTCAATGGAGAATCTCTTGCCAAATTCAACTTAACAAAGAAAGTAAAACTTTTTGATAAGTGTGAAACTTGGTTGTAGTAGAAATATATTTTATTTGAAGGGAGGTGTTTTTACTGGGTAAATATCCCTATCGCTATGCCGGAACGGTCCCCATAAAGTCTTTTGAAGATTTTCACCTACCTCGTAAGAAAAAAAAAAGATATCATAGATCCTTCTGCTCCCATGTTGATGATGAACCTTCTAATATCGTGATTAATAATAGCACTTACATGAAGGCTTGGAGTTGCCTAAATCTTTTAAAATCTAAAATTCCGTAACAATTATTACGTACGGTTCCTGCTTAAATTCATCTTTTTCCGGTTTTATAATTGAGCTTGAGCCAGGGTTTGGCACTTGTTCATTTCGCTTCTTTCCGTCTCTTTTAGGCAATCGACAATTCCTCGAGATATGTCCTATTTTGCCACAAATAAAACATTTAGTCCTTGTGAAAATTATTTTCGCCAGGCTTTTACTGGTATAATCATTATTTGTATTGGTGCTAAATAAATTCAGACGCTGTTCTTCCTCTCTTGCAAAGCGACTTGCCTCAGCTAAATCCTTTGTTTTCTGACTAACTACATATAAAGATAATCTTTCTTGTAATCCATATATGAACACAGTCAAGGTTTCACCCTTAATATATTCCATTTGCCCTAGCTGATGTTCCTGCTTAACGTCATGCAATTAAGCTTGCATTAATCTTCTTTCAAGAGTTTCGACTCTTTGCGTATATAATACAACAGATTCAATGCGTCCTTGACGGATGCTAATTAATTCTCTGTTCACTTTTTCTTCTTTTGGAATTGAATTTAGTACATCAATTGTTAAAAAATAATGTCCTAACTTACGTTAAGAATAATAAATTGATTAATATTGTTTTCCCAAGAGGATCTTTTGAAATTGATGATATTAATTGTTTCATAGATAAATATTTCAACATTTTAATAAACCTAAATATGACTACCCTAAAAGTTGAAATTTTTAGTCAATATCAACTAGAATTCACAAAGAACAATTCAATAGGATTTAGTAAGCAAATAAATTAGTAGAATCGAATTTACCAGTAAATAATATAAGAGTGACATCTATTCGAATAAAATGTAATATTGCTACTGGTAGTTATGAAAATAAGGAATTAACAAATGTTATACATGAGTTTTTTATTAATGATAGATCTTGTGAGCTTTCGAAAGCGCGCGTCGTATCTTGTTTCGGAGTTTTCAGATCGCGAACGTCTTTACAAGGCTTTCGAAATTAATAAGCGCGTAATATCACCAAATACCGTGGACACCAGTATGTCCTCGGGGAAAAAACTCAAAAACTGTGCCAAAAATGGTTTTGCGGAAAACAGATCCAAGGGAAAATTTCTGGAGTTCCCTTTCACTTCAATGATTGCTTGACAGATTGTGACTGTGAAGAAGAAATGGATCATATTGTGACACCGGATAAATCGGAAAACAAAAAAGCTAGTCCTCCACCGCCAATTAAACTTATCAAAAAACCGTGTGAATTTGTGCATACTATGATGAAAAACATTCATGTGTCCGATTATTCTATTAAGAAAATTTCTATCGGCATCAAAATTATGTGCGAATCAATGAACTCATACAATTCTGTAGTGAAAACTCTAGAGGATTCTTCCTCTGTAAATTTTTCTCTCATGACCTCAAGGTGAAAAACCTTAGTCGTTTTGTATGGTCTGGGTGCACTCGATGTTTTTGAACTAAAAAGTGAATTAATAAACCGAGGTCTTAAATGCATGAATGGTCACTAAAAAATACGATCATTATTCAGACACTTTTTACATTATTTTATTTGAAAGTGGATCTGTGAAATTATTTAATTTAAAGAAAAATGTACACACGATTTTCCACACTCAAGTAAACTGGAGCTTTCAAAGAAATCAGAAGTAAACTAACCCAATATAGAAACTCTCAAATGTTCGGTCATGGTGAGAGAAACTGCAACATTAGAGCATACTGCTCAAACTGCGCTGGGCCCCATAAGGCAGATGAGTGCAATAATGTTAATGTTCTCAAATGTGCAAGCTGCAGTGAGAACCACAAGTCCACCGATAGCACTTGCAGAAGCCGCAACTTGTATTTAGAAATGAGAGCGAAAAATGCTACAAGAACAAATCATTATCAATCTCGCTCTCAGTCAAAGTTTAACTCGTCCACAAATGTTAATGCTAACGCTCATGTGTTTAATTATATGTCAGTGAATGATTTTCCTTCTCTATCTCAAAGGAATGCAAATACAACACAGAAACGTATGGCGATATCAAACAATTCACGGCCTAATGTATTTGAGATTCCAGAGACTTGTTTACGGATGAACTCAATGCCCTTGTCATGTAGATGTCACCAAACTAGGCTCTTGAAAAATTAAGGTAGAGCAATCCAATGTGGTCATGCTGCGACCTTAGTTTTTGTATTCTTATGTTAAGTAATATGTCAATTAACTATATAAATGTAGTTACATGGAATGCCTGAGGTATCAAGAAGAAACATGTTGAATTTTAGGATTTTTTTTTGGTGATAAGCAAGTTGATATAGCTCTCGTAACTGAAACATGGTTCAAATCGGATAAGGTACTCTCCACTGCACATTTTAAATGCTATCGCGTATATAGGATAAATAGAGCAGGTGGAGGAGATACAATTCTCATTCGGAGATCTATTCAACGTAGACTTTAACCTATTATTCATACACATTATGTAGAGAACTTAGAAACATTAATTTACACAAATTTAGGACAATTAAAATCCATTGCGTTTATTTCCCTGGTGGTAATTCCTCTACCGAAAAAAGACAACACCTTTATACTGATTTAAGGAAACTTATCTCAACAAATAACGATTATTTAATTGGAGGGGAATTCAACTGTAGACACAGAGATTGGGGGTGCAATAGGGCGAAGTCGTGTGGTGATTTACTGTCACATCTGTCCAATGTGTTCTTGTTCAGTGTATTATTTCCGTCTTGTCCAAAGTATATTCCAGCTAATTCGAGAGGTCTACCATCCAACCTCTTCATTACCAATTCACCGAATTCTCGGCCGGTTGCGTTCAATGACCTTAGTTCTGATCAAATCTGGTAAAGAATCAGTGGAATACAACCAAGATTTTAAACGCGCGAATTGGACACGATATCGTTCAGAATTGAAGTTAAGACTTCGTAACATCTCAACAAACGTAGAAAACATTACCACCGACCACATGACACATGACAGCTTTGTTGAAAAATTTTGCTAGCACATCCATAGTTCAATAGACTTGAGTGTCCCAAAAACGGCAAGAAATAATTACTTTACTAAGATACCAGATCGTGCTCTAATTTACATTCGCTTTAGAAACTGCTTAAAAAGGCAATGGCAAAAGTATCGTTTGCCTTTTCGTCGCAAGTAGATGAATAAGTTTAATAATAATCATAGAAATAAAGAGTGGAGTATAAAACTAAGCTCATTGGACAAAAATGCAAAGCCTTTCTGGAACATTGTTCGGATTATAAAGAACAAAAAAAGGAGTATTCCTATTTTGCAAGGTTCGGGAAATATTTTTTATACGGATACTAAAAAGGTAAATGTTCTTAAATCTACATTTGAAAAGAATCACACAGTTTCTCAGCACCTCGGAGACACTGCTACTAACGCTTTGGTAAAGGAAGCATCTGATCAGCTTCGTCTATAGAATTGTGATCCTTCGCCAGAAGAATTTGTAACTCATACTGAAATTGTGGAAGTGTTGAAAAGTCTGCAAGTTAGAAAATCGGATGGGCTTGATGAAATTAAAAACTTATATCTTAAGCAATTGCCATCATAAGGTATTAAATTTTTAACTTTTATTATTAATGTATGCTTAAAACTTCACTATTTTCCTAATACTTGGAAAATAGAAAAAGTAGTTTCCAGTAAAAACAAAGTCAAACCGCAGATATTTACAGACAAATCAGCCTACTGAGCTGTCTTAGTAAGGTCTAAGAAAAAATAATCAAAAATAAGCTCGTCAAATTTGTTCAGGGAAATCATATATTTCCTGATGAGCAATTTGGCTTCAGAAGCCATCACAGCCCATCCCAGCAGGTACTTAAAATATCAGCATATTAAAAACAATCTGGATCTAGGCAAATCCACTGGTTTAGTCCTTTTGGATATCGAAAAGGCATTCGGCTTAATGTATAAAATTATCGGATTTGGGTTTCCTCTATATTTAGTCAAGATTATACAAAGTTTTTTAATCAAAAGATGCTTTAAAGAGTATGGCAACGGTAAGGCATCATCTCTGCAACATTTTTACTCATGTGTACTACAAGGTTCAGCCCCAGCTCCAGTGCTTTTTAATCTATTCACCTCTGATATTCGAATGCTCCTAGACTGTAAAATAGCCATATATGCTGATTATACAAGTATATTGTCATCTCAAGAGTTATGTCTTCATATTCAGACCAATCTTCAATCTGGGATAGGAATATTTATTAATTATCTTGACAAATGGAAAATTAAAATTAATGCTGAAAAAGTACAGCCTAGTTTTTTTAGCCGAAAAAGAAAGAGCTGCCCTTTGCCCAATAATCCACTAAATGTCTGCGCAGTAAGAGTTAATTGAAAATCAAACGTTAAATTTCTGGGTATCTATCTTGACATAAAATTGACGTTCAAAGAACATATTTCCAATATTATAAACGAAGTCAATATTACCATGAAAATGCTCTACCCATTTATAAATAGGAAGTTTATGCTGAGCAAAGCAAACAGAACCAAGAGAGAAAAAGGTAGTATTTCAATCAATACTGCTTTATGGATGCCAAGTATGGGGAAGATGTGCAAATTGCCACATAAAAAAGCTGCAAATATCGCAGAATTCTTCTTCTTCCTTATTTGGCGCTACTGTTCGCGGTGGACCTGGTTTTCAACCAACAAGCCTATCCAGCTAGCATGGTCTCAGGCTAGCTGTCTCCAGTGTCGCACGCCAAGTTGGTTGAGGTCTTTCTCCACCTGGGTGCACCACTTTAAACGCGGGCATCCTCTGTTGCGTTGTCCCACGGGTTCAGAGTCGAAGACTCTTCGGGCCGGAGCTGAGTTGTCCATACGCTCTACATGGCCTAGCCATCTTAGGCGTTGGATCCGAAGACGCCTGACTAGACTCATGTCGCTGTACAGCCCGTACAGTTCGTGGTTGAATCTTCTCCTCCAGAAACCGTCAACGCAAACAGGACCAATGATCGCACGCAGAGCTTTTCTCTCGAAGATACCAAGGACTTCCTCATCCGCTTTTGAGATTGTCCATGCCTCCGCGCCGTACAGCAGGACTGGGATGATCAAGGTCTTGTATAGGGTCAGCTTGGTCCTTCGAGAGATGGCTCTACTACTCAATTGCCTCTTGAGCCCATAGAAACAGCGGTTGGCAAGAATAACTCTGCGTTTGATCTCGGTACTGATGTTGCTTGTACTGTTTACTGCGGAGCCAAGGTAGACGAAGTTCTTGACTACCTCGAAGTTATAGCTGCCCATTGTGACGCTCTGTCCAAGACGTCGATGTTGTGTGTCCTTTCTTGAGGACAGCATATACTTCGTTTTGCCCTCGTTCACCGCTTCCGCCTCAATGCCAGTAAACGCCTCATTGACGGCTCGCAGTGATCCGCCAATCACGTCAATGTCGTCCGCGTATGCTAACAGTTGTACGGACTTCTGGAAGATCGTGCCTCTAGTGTTGGCGTGTGAGTCTTGCACGATCTTCTCCATGATGATGCTAAAGAAATCACATGACAGCGCAACTTGTCTGTCGCAACTTCTTGGGTATTTTCAAGGATCTGCCGTAGTGTGAAAATTTGTTCAAGGAGGGCTTCCCCGGCCTGAAGCCACACTGATATGGGCCTATTAGGTTGTTTATAAACGGCTTCAGGCGAGTACACAAAACGGCAGAAAAGATATTGTAAGCGATGTTCAGGAGACTTATCCCTGTATAGTTGGCGCAGCCAAAGCGGTCTCCGTTTTTGTGGATCGGGCAAACAATACTGAGATTCCACTCATCGGACATGCTTTCCTCCGACCATATCTTACAGATGGGCTGGTGCATGCGCCCAACCAGATCATCTCCAGCTGCCTTAAATATTTCAGCTGACAGTCCGTCCGCACCGGCAGCTTTGTTAGACTTTAGTCTTAATATTGCTATCTTGACCTCGCCTAGGTCGGGGGGACGGGATTCTCGTCGATCATCGTCCATATTGAGTGGAACATTCTGCCTGGCAGCGGTTTTGGTGTCATCATAGCCGTTCAGCAGTCTGCGGAAATGGTTCTTCCAAATTCTCAGTATCGGCTGCGACTCTACTATTAGTTCCGTCCGAACCTTATATCCACTGGATAACTGGTTCACCCTCTGGTAAAACTTTCGTTTTCTGCTGTAGCACCTCTCCATCTCCTCGATTCTTGTGCTCTTTCTTCTTTCTCGTAGAGCTCAGGAACAGCTCTCGTTGTTCGTTGCAGCGTTGCTTTGTAGGCTTCCAGCTTCGCTGCATGTGCCAGCCTACACTCGTTGTCAAACCATGGATTTTTTATAAGTGGTGCCGTACAACCCAACACATCAGTGGCAGCATCTTTGATGGCTTCTGGACAACGCCTCCAAAATTCTTCTATTGTTTGCGCAGGTGCCGATGAACTTAGAGAGAGATTAAGGGAGACTCGATCGGCAAAGACCCTAGAAGTCAGTTGCGATTGTAGCTTTTCGACGTCAAACCGTCGTGTCCTTTCTCGACTCCGTTGATCTCTTGATATCCGAGTTCTTACCTTGGCTACAACAAGGAAATGGTCCGAGTCAATGTTGGCTCCTCGGAACGTTCGGAAATCAAGAATGCTGGAGGAGTGCCTGACGTCGATCGCAACATGATCAATCTGGTTGACGGTTGACTGATCAGGGGATCGTCAGGTCCCTTTATGGATGTTGAGGTGTGGGAGCCGCATGTTAGCTGCAGAGAGATTACGTCCCGTGACAAAGTCCACCAGCCTGAGTCCGTTATCGGATGTGGTGTCGTGCAGGCTGTGTTTTGCCGAAGACTTTGGCAAAGATGTCTTCCTTACCCAGCTTTGCATTGAAATCTCCTAGAACGATCTTGGTGTCGAAGCTGGGGCACTGATCGTAAGTCCCTACTAGGAGATCATAGAAGTCATCCTTGCTGTTGTCATCTTTGTCCTCTGTCGAGGCGTGGGTGCAAATCAGGCTGATGTTCCCGAATTAAGCCTTGATGAGGATTGTTATGAGGCTTCCGCTTTTACAGACAAATCTTATGACTTTTTGCCTAAGTCTGCCTCGAACAACAAATCCACACACAAATAAGCGCCTCTCCCTGTTGCGTAGTAGATCATCACCGTAGTAGATGTCGCAGTTTCTCATCATCTTCTTGCCCGGCCCATTCCACCGCACTTCCTGGATTGCGGTAATGTCTGCTTTGTAGCAGTGTAAGTTGTTCCAACTTAGAGAAAACATCTTTGATATCCTTCATCTTCGTTGGTTGCTCTAAAGACGAAAATATCGTCGATGTACACGTAGCAAATTTGAGCAATAAGCTCTTTTAGTACATCGTCGATCATTCTTATTCATACTTCCCGTTCATCATCGAGAATGCATTTTTGGGAATATCCCTTTCTTTCATTGGAATTTGGTGGAATCCTGGTGTAAAATCGAGAGTCGTAAAGAGTTTCGCGTATCCTAGACTAGAAAGTGTGTCATTGATGTCCGTTATCGGTGTCGGATATCGTTACGGCATTTAGCCTTTTGAAGTCAATGAACAATCTGTATTGCTTCTCGCCATTAGGCTTTGGTTTTTTTGATACCACCCATATGGGAGAATTGAATGAACTCATTGAAGGGCGAATAATATTTCCAGCCAGGAATTCTTTTATCTGTCGTTCAACCTCCTCTGTCATGCATGTGGGTTAGGGATTACTTTTGATGTATATGGGCTCATTCGTGTTAGTTCGAATTTCGACCTTTATATTACTTTTTACCTGTTCATTACTAACTGGGCCGAAGAGATTCTTAAGCCGTTCGCAAAGGAGATTTAATTTAGTTCATATTACTTGGGATACACTTTCTATCTAATATCCCTATGGCAACTTAAACTCTGGAAGAACTTCCCATTTAATTTAAACTTAACCTCAATCTTACCACCGCATAAAAATTGGTTTGGATGGGTTGCAAGTGTGAAACTTGTCTTGGTTTGACGAAATTCGTATTTGCTCCTGTTTCTACTAAAAAACTTAAAGCTGCAACATCCCGTGTAACATACTTTATGTATGGTACACTGGAATCGATGCTATTATCATATAATTTTCTTGGGGAATTTCCCTGTCTTGCGAACCACTTCCTTCAGCACTATTGTCTACATCATCATTTCTTGTAGAAGAGATGTGAAACGTTCCTTGCTGCTTCCTACTATAATTATCTGGCCTTGACTCCCATTTGAATGGATTATTTTGGGTGGTTCATGTAGTTAATATTTCTCGTTTGCACGGAATTTTCCACCTCCATTTTGACTGGAGGTTTTGGGCCTAACGGCCTTGGTGGCGCATAATTCCGACAATACTCGGTATTTCGCGAAGGGAAAGGCCGTACAGGCGGACCTTTGCTTTCGGCAATATTATAACTAATTGGAGACGACGCCATGTTTGGTGCTTGAACACGAAAGGTGTGATTCCGGAAGTTGAGAATTTTGCAACTCCTGACAAGGGGATTACTAAAAGTTGCGAAAGATCGCCACTTACACGCCACATTCCTGTATGACTCTGTGAGGGCATCCTCGTTTCCTCGGAATTTCCATCTGCCCTTAATTTGCTCACGATCAAAGATAATTGATGGTTTTCTGTAGCGTAGAAGTCTTCGACTCGTGTGTTCCCCTGCTGCAATTTAATCGAGTTAATTGATGCTCGATAATACGGATATCTCTCTTGTCAGCATAATGAAGAGGGAGACCAGTCACTGTCAAATATATTTTTTGATATTAGAGCCGAATGCGCCTTACCTCTTACTTTCTGATGGATGTGCTGAAAAATAGCGCGGTAGATTGGTTTGTTGCGGACTATTTCATAATCCCTTAAAATCGTGTCCAGGCTATGAACCCAAGAAACGTAATGAATTGCATTCCCGTCAAAAACCGCGTAAAACTTCCGCACTTCGCAGAATAGGAATCTCGGGATCATTTGACAGCTCCAAGAGAAGTATACGATTGGAAAGCGCCTCTAACCGACTTTCTAATGTTTGACGGACTTCTTTGTTCGATCAGTTTTAATTTGTTCAATCAAAAAACAACGAGACTGCTCCCATGAATCTCGTTGTCATATCCTTCAATTTATCCATTTTGACAGTGAAGACATGTATATCGCAGAAAGAACAACCCGACCAGTAACGTCAAACGGTTAAACAATGTTTTAGTGTAACAGCAACAAATACTATAATTGTGTATGCATTAAATAGTTCAGAATATAATCTTGTAATGATAGAAATTATTTCTTTATATATATATATAACTATACCGCCTTCAGAACGTATGAAAGGAAACCATATCATACGAAAATTTGACATATAATTAACAAAATAGTAACAAGAAATAGTTATTTGAAAGATACAAACATTAATTAGAAATGATAAATAAAAACAAAAATAATAAATATTTAAATACACTAGAAATAGAAAATATGAAATGGCAAAACAGTAAGAAAAAAAGTTCGTCAGATGAAAGCAAACAAAGAACAGAATAACGAGAGTTGGCAACTAAGTCAGCTGATTCATATTAAGTATGACTC
This sequence comes from Eristalis intricaria, assembly GCA_964034865.1. NCBI lineage: Eukaryota > Metazoa > Arthropoda > Insecta > Diptera > Syrphidae > Eristalis > Eristalis intricaria. Next base: position 13,835,047 of record OZ035874.1, read on the forward strand.
CCAACACCATACCCTGAAGAAGTACGCTCCCTGCCAGTAGCGGTGGATGTAAAGGGCGAATGAGTAGTTTCGGTTGAGAAGATTGACACTAACGCAGAAATGTCAGAAACTGCAATTGAATTGTTGCTTTTGTTATCGTGGCAAAACGGCTTGAAGAAATCGAGTTGTATTGCAATGAAGTCCAATTGCACTGATTAAGAACTGGCTACACGATATGAGTTTAGACCTCGCGGATCGAAAAACGGAATCCGTGCTCATCACAAGTAGAAAGGTGGTAGAGTGTGGGCGTAATGATGGATTCTCGGCTTATTTTTAAGCATCACCTCGCATACGTTTGAAAATTGTCGAAAACGATAGGCGCTCTTGCGAGACTCATGTCGAATTTCGGCGGTCCGAAGGAAGGCAAACGATTAATACTTGCGAAAGTTGTAGCCTGCATACAGTTCTTTGGGACACAATGGTCTGACCTCGCAAATAAAAACAACTCACACGAAGGGAATCAAATCTGTATACAGATTATGTACACTGCGAGTTAGCAGATAACTTAGCTTGAGAAGCTAGTCGAGTTTATTACAATAGCCTACAAGTCAGACTAAGTGAAAATCAAACAAAGAAATTTGAAAGAAACCGCAGTCCCAAAGAAGGAGATGGACGTACCTACGACCACGGAAAGTTGGGTAAATTGAAAACACGGCGATCTTACACAGTTCTTGACTGGTCACGGTGGTTTCCGGGAATATATATTAAAGCGAAAACTTTTATTCGAATCCGCCCTGTCCTCGCTACTGAAATGCGGTAGACAACGGGGAATACAGTTTTTTCGAATACACTCGAAAGAGCGTTATTGTGTGAAGCATTTAGTGAATCGCCAACACCAACCAGCCAACACCACCTCCTGTGTGGTACCTGCGATGCAACAGAACAAATAATGTGTTAAAAAAAAATTTAAAACGGCAGCAGAACGCGAAATAGCTAAGCAACATGTGACGCAGCTCGAATCCGTCCCTCGCGAAGTAATACCTAGCGGTAGTTCCGCGAGGGAGTTAACGAAATGATTCTAAGGGAAGTGATTTTATTCAGTAAGAATCTGACACTATCAATGGACATCCAGCCATTGGTTCTTAAGCAAGGTTATTCTCTACCCACGCAAAAAGGACACTTAAAGCTCAGCAATTACAATAAACCGAGAAGTTCAATGGGCACTATTGCAACATCGAAATGCTGACATGCATGAGCATGTCGCACCAATAGCAGACGTATAAAATCATACGTGTAAATTTGATTTTAAGTTTGAGTTCAATTGTGCACAAAGTGGACAGTAATTGTCCTACAGGAAAACCTAAAGTGTTTTAATATTTTTCGACTTAACCGCGAAGAAAATATAACTTACAGTAAAGAGGCTCTAATAATTTTTACAATCAGTGCTTGCAGTCTATTAGGAGAGTGCAGTAGAAGTGCAGGAAATATTTCATTTGGTACCGGAGACTTAAGTGGCTTGAAAATCAGAATTGCCCTTTCTACTTTCTCAATGGTTATATGACTGTTTAAAACTGAATTCCTCCCTTTGTTGAACATGAAAGAGGGTCTACTGTCATCTGAGACAGCAATACATCCCGAAAAGTGAGTCATCAGTAGTAATTCTAATGTAACTCTGACGTTGTGAGTGAGATTACCATCTGAGTCTTTGAGTGTATCAAATTAATCGCGACTACCTCTTGAAAATGCATACCCTTGCTGTTGCCGACGAGTATTGTAAAGTTTCGCAGAAGCCTTTTTCCTTTTGGACTTTCTGACCTCTTTATTGTAATTGGTTAATGCAGCTTTGTACATCGCCCAAATTCCAGTTGTTTAGGCTTTATTGATCTCTTTTCCTACTACTTTCCTTAGTTCACGGTTCCACCCTGGTACCGATTTTTCAGAGAACAGCGTTTTAGTGGGCAGCTAGTTTAAAATGAGGTTAGAATGTTAGACATTCAACAGAATTGTCCTATTCCCCTGGAGTGCCTCAGTTAAGATTTAAATTGGCTGGTTCACAATTAAACATGCCATTGTAGCTTTTGGGGATCCGTACCTCATCCCTGTAAGTAAATGAACTTTTTCTCAGCTCAAAGCTACTATTTCTGTTCTGAGAAGGATGGATGGATGAAGGTTAGTCCTTTGCTGATCCTGAGATGAACTGTCAAAGATTGAGTGTTTGTTATTGATCCAGGGCTCCTGTATGAGCCCAATGTTGAAGATATCACCAGCATTCTTCTTGCATATCTCAGTTGATGCATTTGGTATGCTGGAGGTTGGCTTATAGTATTTTCAACATTAATTCGATTAGTTTGTGAGTGTATTTTCACACTTTGGTCAGTGGTTAGACGTGGTGGACCCATTGCAACAAGATATTATCCTATTTGGACGTTCCTGTAACGTCTGAGGGTTCTGGAGCCTATGTACCCTTTCGCCGTGTGCTGTTGTCCTCAGCGAAACCAGCTCAAGTCTGAAGCTTATATTTCTCTTCTGCCATTCTCCTTTAGTTTGCCAGTTATGGTCTGGTCCATAGACACAACCAACATGATGGAGGTACCCCTATTTATTATTTATATACCTTTAAGCCCTCGTTTCGACCCTAAGCTAAGTGCATAATCATTTCAGCGGATGTGAAGGAAACATTATGGAACGGTTAATCAGGATTCAGGGTTGAGAAACAGATTCTTCTTATGTTGCCCATAGGTCGGCCTCTTTTCAGGGCTTCAGCAGCGGTGTGGTAATTTCAATCAGCCCTTCCACCGCGGTTCGTTATAGCAATGATGAGACTAACATCCTGCCTTGAAGGTTGCCACTAGGAATTGCGGCTTAATACCTCTGTCCTTTTGGGCAATCAGCTCGTCCTTTGGGTTTTCATTAACAAACCTTAATTGGGCCATCTTGTGGTGGATCTCTTGTCCTTGGTGTGATACCAAGGACTGCCCACCCTTTTTGTAGACTCTTAAGGCTGTCTCCGGCTTTACTTCGGTTTGATTTGAAATTGCGGTCCATCGAATACCACGAGAAAAATATTTCTTCTAACGAAAGCTCCGGAATTGCATAGTCAGAGGTTATTTAAATTAGGCCTCGGCACCCCAAGTTCACATATTAGCGGCTAGGAGTTCCACTAGTCATTCATATCCTCAGCATATGCTGTTCCACTTTAGAATTAAAACACCTAATTCCAAGATGCCATATACGCGTTCATACACACATAGAGTATTCCTTCTCCTGTGATCACATTACAATAGCGAGTGAACCTTATATGTTGACAAGAACAACAAAAATGTTGTCTTAAGACCACAAACAAAGTATTTCATTTAACAGGCGCAGTCATATTTAAAGAAACCCCTAAGCGTTCTCAAGTGCATTTTATTTCTAAATATCAAAAAGATAAAGCAATAATAACTAAAGAACAAATCCCAGAAAGTGTTTTTGAAAAGAAAAATATTCGTATATAATTAAAAGTGTTAACTTTCTGTTTCATTAACTGTGCGACTAAATAAAGTTGCTTAACTTTGTAAGCTCTTTCTGTTAAACTGGAGAGCAGCAGTTCCTCAAACTTCGTCTCAAATTACGCCTCTTCAAGCTATTGTTCAAACCCAAGAACAACTCATTGACCAATGGATGTCGAGCAACTACACCACCAATGCAGAAACAACCAACCAGAACACTTTCAAGCCGCGTGCTTACGAAATAAGCAATCAGCCACTTGAAATGCCTCGGCGGAAAAACTGATTTAAAATTAGTCAGCTTCATCAAGTCAGCTGAATCTTCACTGAGTCTTTGCCGCGATAATCACGAGCTGAAAGATTTCACTACCCAGATCGTATTTATGTTCTATATGCATAAAACAACTGGAAAATTGCGTAACCTGGGACAAACTCTTCCTGAAACAGCATCTCCAAGCAACCAGCACGTATTAAAGATTAATAAGAATAAGATTAAATAAGAAGTCAACAGTGGTCTCAATCGAGAAAAGATAACCTGCAGTATCTGATAAGAGGAACAAATATGAATAGAAGTGAAAACAATGATCGATAATCTTGAACGTGAACCGCAGGATTTGCAGAAACAACATTTTTGTAACTTAACAATAAATCAAAATACATATTGGCCGTTGATAGTTACCGGATCAACGATTGACACAATAAACTCAACAGATGCAGACTGTAATAGTTTCCCAATATATGAAGTGAAAACCAGAACCTTTAACACAATTAACAACGTATTAACAAAGTTCGTAAGTAAAAATTATTGTTACCGATACAGCTTCAAAATCTATAATGGGGCCCAAAAGCAAATTTAAGTTGTACAAAATGGCACTAAAGAATGCAACTTTTGACCTGTTACTTGGTATGGATTTCATACGGAAAACGACGATCGATGCTTTAAAGTATTGGAATACTTTAATCCGATTACTTACTAAGCACGAAGATGAGATGAGAGATGCTCCAGATAGATTTTGGAGCCCTTGACGTTTCTAAAACTTGAGCGAATGCCACTCATAGCATTAACATCGTTTAACACGGTAACTATGTTCAAAAAATATTTTTTCATATTATTGACGACTTTTAACCCTTTATAATAAACATTTTTGCTATCACTGTTTTGATTATGTCCATTAAACTTCCTTGGTTACACTTCTTTTCATTTTCATGTTTGTTAACACCATTCTACACTGTGCTTAGTAGAACCACGACATATGTTAAGACATAGACTCTTAAAAAAAAAAAAATTGGTAAGACTTAAAAAGTAAATTTAAAAATTGCAAATTATTGTGAATGTGTCAGAAAGGAAAAAAAATATTTGGTATAAAATTTGAATTTCGCAACTTACCAGCCATATTTAATTTAAATAAAACAAAATTAAAATGTAAGAAAAGGAAAGACGGAAAAAATAAATGTCATTCTGTTAATCGCAAGCATGTTGAACGCACGCGTCTTATCTTACTACGCTTTTTTCCGCTTCCGATAAATTACAAAATTAATCGTAAGTAAACGCGGCTTTACAGAAACTATTGTATAGGTTTTCATGGCGCCCGAGCAGGGACTGTGATAATAAAATCAAAAAGATTTCATTGGAAAAAATACAGTAAAAAGTGATATCACATATAATAATAAATATATTCACATATAAACGCATATACATAAATGGCGCAGTCGGTAGGATAGCCAAAAAATATTAAATCGCGAAAAATATAAAATTGGCAATTCGAAAATAAGAACTTACACTAGTAAAGACTCGTAACCCGTGATCGTGAGTGAGTGCAAGCAAGTGCTTTAAATGAACAAAAGATCAACTAGAGTGCGAAATTAGCGATCCAAAGAAAATTACACCAGTAACGACTCGTAACCCGTGATCGTGAGTGAGTGCAAGCAAGTGCTTAAAATGAACAAAAGGTCAACTTAAGTGCGAAATTAGCGATCCAAAGAAACTTACGCTAGTAACGACTCGTAACCCGTGATCGTGAGTGAGTGCAAGTAGAAAAGTGCTTTAAGTGAACTCTAATCAGTTAAAGTGCGAAAATATTCAACAAGTTCAAGTCAACGCAAAATTTTTAAAAGTAGAAGTAAAAAGCTTAGAAGCAAAATAGAATAAAAAGTGCAAAAGAAAAATTATTAAATAATCGAAAAACAAAAAGAAATAAATTAAATGCATAGAATTAAGAACAAAATAAAGACAATAGGAAAAAGAAGACTTCAAGAATATCAACCATACAACACATCCAAACCAGAAGAATCAGATTCAGAAGACATTGCGTTAAATCCGCAACAAGAAGCAGCAGCAACAGCAGCAGCACAAGGTAATGATAGGCAATTAAATTGTACACGAAGAGTCTTAGAATTCAATCCTTTAAAATACATCGAAAGATTGTCAACGTTTGATGGAAGAACAGAGGATCTCCCAATTTTGATCAATAATGTTGATGATATTATACCAAAATTACTTACTTATAATGAGCAAGGACAAAAAATGTGCGTAAATTTACTAAAATCTTAGTTTATAGGTCGAGCTAGGCAGGCAATCGAAATCCGTACATTTAACTAAATGGAGTGACATAAAAGCAATGTTAATAGAGAATTTTGGTGGTTTCAAGAATCGTTACCAACTGTATGACATGTTAGAAACTCGCAATTCAGAGGAGATTTTCTCAAATATTATAATTATATACAAAAAACGTTATCACTTCTCAATCACAAATGCCTACAAGAAGGAAATCAATTAGATATTCATAGAAATAATAACACAGCTCTAAAAATCTTTAAAGAGAAATTACCAGTCCATATGAGAACTATATTGTACTCTTTAAAACCCACTACCATGGAGTCAGCTCTCCATGAACTATCACAAGCAGGTTTTGTTAGTCGCACTCCTGACATAAATACTTCAAAACCAAACGATAGAAACGAAAATAAACACACTACTCATAACTTTAAGCAAAATCAAAATGATAGAAATAATTTTAACCCCAGAAACAATAATAATAATCCATTTAAGAATAACTGGCAACCAAAGCCGTATAATCCCCAAAAAAACATAACGTACCAAAAACAATCCAACACAAATTATCAAAAAAATTATAACCAATACTCTCAACAAGTGGAACCAATGGATATAGATCCTAGTTCATCCCAATTAAGACGAAACAATCCTAAGAATAATTATATCAAAGAACAATCCAAGACTAATGATGCAAATTTTCAATATGCAGCCTCGGAGACACAAAACAAGGTTAACCCTATATCAAATTAACAAAAAAAAGTACAACCATTAGATTATTAATCGATACTGGCGCAACAATAGCATAATAAATGAAGAACTTGATTTTTCCCAATAACAATTAGAACTGCAGGTAATCCCATAGTTATTTTAAAAGAAGCTATTTTTCCCAAAGACAAATTTGCTTTCCCTGTTTTACAAGACGCTGAATTTCAATTTTATACATTTTCTGATGAATATAATGGCTTGCTAGGTAATAATATATTAATCCCCAATAATGCAAGATTACTTTACAAAGAAAAATTTTGAATATTAAACGAACAATCATATCCAATCTTCTTTGACAAAAACGAAGAAACTGAATATGAAGGAAATATCAATTATCAGAATAATATTGAAGTAGACCTTAGAATACCAGATTTCACGAATGAATTGCGAATAGAACATCTATATGACGAAGAAAAATCGGAATTATTTAGAATCATCAAGCAAATGAACCAAGCTTTTTATAATAAAGGCGACGATCTGACATTCACTAATTACGTTAAACATAAAATTCCAACTGAAGATAATTCACCTATCTATACCAGAATTTATAGATATCCCGAAGTTCATAAATAGGGAGTTAATCACCAAATTAACGAAATGTTAGAACAAAAAATTATTGAACCTTCAACATCCCCTTAAAAATCTCCTATTTGGGTAGTCCCTAAAAAGGAAGATAACATCGGAAACAAAGAATGGAGAATCGTTATTGATTATCGTAAATTAAATCTCAAAACTAAAGAGGAGAAATTTCCAATCCCTAACATCAAAGGAATACTGGACAAACTTGGACATTGCAATTATTTTACGTCATTAGACTTAACTAAAGGATTCTACCAGATCGAAGTAGAAGAAAACGATCGTGAAAAAACAGCGTTCAGTACACTTTCTGGCCATTACCACTTTCTACGAATGCCATTCGGGCTTATAAACGCTCCCGCAACCTTTCAACGGTTAATGAATGAAGTTTTAAAAGACTACATTGGAAAAATCTGTTATGTATACTTAGATGACATAATAACTTTTTCCACAAATTTACAAGAACATATTCAACATATCAAATTAATATTAAATGTTTTAAAAAAGCAAATCTGAAAGTATCTCTCAGTAAATCAGAATTCATGAGACATGAAACTGAGTTCCTTGGTCATATCATCACTGCTGATGGAATAAAGCCAAATCCAAAAGAAAATACAATTAATTCAAAATTTTCCAATACCAACCACAGTGAAAGAAATTAAATCATTTCTCGGCTTAACAGGATATTATCGTAAATTTATCCAAGATTATGCAAAAATTATTAAACCATTTACGCTCTGTTTAAAGAAGAATGCTAAAATAAAAATAAATGATGAAAGCTATAAGAATGCATTTTTAAAATTAAAAACTCTGATGACCGACATATAATAAATAGACATCCTTACGTTTCAAAAGATTTCATTCTAACTACCGATGCATCAAATTTTGCATTAGACGCAGTACGCAGTAGTCAATTACATGGACCATTATGCTTTGCATCAAGAACGTTAAACAAACATGAACAAAACTATTCCGTAATAGAAAACGAGCTATTAGCTATTGTGTGGGCAACAACCCAATTCCGACACTATTTATATGGAAGAAAGTTCGTGATCAGAACCTACCACAGGCCGTTAGTATGGCATAGCACTCTAAAAGAACCTAATTCCAAGTTACAACGTTGGAAAATTAAACTCGAAGAATATGACTTCAAAATGGAATATATATTCAAGGAAAAGAAAATAAAGTGGCATATGCGCTTTCAAGAATCAAAATTAGTGAACCAAAAATAAATATTTTAGAAGAAGAAGAAGACTTAAGAACTAATCATAGTGCAGAAGAAGATAATTCTCTTTTTATACCTATTAGCGAAAAACCTCTTAATTATTTCATGAGACAAATTATTCTAGATTCCAATTTAAATGGTGATCAAATAATTTCATACCCGCATGTTGGTAAGAGAAGAATGACCTTTAAACGCTCTAGTCCAAATGAAAGCTTATATTTATTAATAATAAATGAAGTCGACACAAATATGACAAATGCTATATACATTGAAAACGACGAACAATTTAATGAGTTCCAGATAGTATGGATCCGAGAGAATAACATGAAAAAGAATATATTATTTAGTAGCACAAAGATATTAAAATATTTAATTATGAAAGACGCTTATGAAATTATACTTAAAACACATAAAGAATTAAATCACTTAGGAATTGATAAACTTTATCTCCAACTGAACAGAGAATATTATATTCCAATTTTCAAGGAATAAATTAATAAAATAGTTAACCAATGCAATTTTTGTATGACAAAAATAGAAAGCCATCCAGTCAAATTCCCTTACGAAAAAACAGAAACACCTAAAGTATCACATGAACATTACCACCTAGATATATGGTATCGAGATAAAAATAGAAATAGAAAATATAGAAAATATCGTGTATCGATAAATTTTCAAAATACGTAGCAATTGAACGAATCAAAAACAAAACTTACATTGATGTTATGAACGCAATGACTAAAATATTCTCGTATATGACTTAACCAAAGATTATAACTTTAGATAACGAAAATACTTTTGTAGCAGAAATATTACAAAACTTCCTAACCAATAATAACATAGAAGTACATTACAGTACAGCCAACAAACATACAGGTAATTCGGACATAGAAAGATTTCATAGTACTTTAAATGAACATCTCAGAATCTTAAGTCAAGTAGAAAAAACAGATGATCCTTTCCCTTTAACAGACCAAGTTATTAAGGCCCTCTCAATCTACAATAACACAATACACTTAACAACAAAAGAAAAACCCATTGACATTCATTTAAATAAAATAAATAACGAAATGATCTACAAACAAATAGAAAAAACGAAAGAAAAGGTATTGAATAAAATAAATAAAAATAGAAATGATGTCGATATAAATGAAGAATTTATTAAAACAACAGAACAAGAAAGGATAAAAAATAAAAATACTCCAAAATATAAAACAGCAAAAGTAATAAATAAACATAACTAGAAATATACAATAGAAGAAGGAAACCCCTATAGAAAACAAGCTAATCGTATACTCCATAAAGATGAATTTCATAAAGAGAAAAAAATCAGAAATGAAACCCATGATTTCAGGTCAAATTCAACAAACGAAACAAATATCTCCAATCAAGCAACTATGGGAACAACAAATAAAGACAGTAATTAAGTCATCTTTACAACTTGCATTTCAACAATAAGAACACAGAAATTACAAATAACAAATTTGAATCAAGGAAATGGTTTTATAATATTATAGCTAGGTGAACAAAGAATTATTGACAATTGCACCAAAATTCTACAAATAATAAACTTTACTAACTACGAACAAAATATAAAATTACTAGAAAAAAGCTTTAGAGAACTTCCAATATTAGAAAACGATATCAAAACAAAATTCTGAAATTATAAATATGATGATTCACTGTAGGAAAGAATTTGAAAGTATAATTCTCCATCAGAGACAAAAAAGAGGACTATTAAATACAATAAGTTCTGCAATACAATTCCTATATGGAACAATGGACGATGACGACCGTCTAGAAATTGAAAAACTAATCAAAATTATTGAAACTAACGCCCATAATTCAATAACAAACATTAATCAACAAATAAAAATTAATTACCATTTCAATAATCAAATCAAAGTCATTACAGAAACGTTTAATTCCAAAGCCAAAGATATATATGAAACAATTAAAAATTTCAATAGTGACCCCGAAGATCTAGAAAGAAGCTTTCATAAATTCAAACTCGAAACAGAAATGAAAGATAATAATAGATACATTTTGAATGATATAGAAAAATTAAAGAGATTATATTAACTTCAAAACTAGGAATCCTAAGTAGAGACATATTGTCAGAAAAAGAAATAATTGAAAACAACATCCAGTTGGAAACCCTTGAAAACATAAAACTTAATCTTGCTCTTTATAATAAAAATATAATTTTTGTCATAGAAATTCCAAACTTTTCAAATGAAATCTATGAACAAATATATGTTCAGCCAATACCAAATGTTGATAAAGACTTTCAATTAAAAATAGACCAGAACATGTACTTAGCAAAAGGAAAAGAAATAAAGTAGATCAGTAAATAATACTGATCTTAAGAAAAATTTAAATACAATAAATGATGATTGCATAATATATTTATGAAACACAAAATGAAATGAAATTTAATTGAAAATAGTAATGAAAATGTATTAGAAATAGGAAACAACCATATTGTAATTGTTAATTCCAAAATTGAAAAAATCAGTCATAATTGTAATAATCAAGAAATAATAATAAAAGGAAATTATCTGATATCTTTAGAAAATCTGATATCTTTAGAAAAACGTAGAAATAAGAAATAAAACATATAAAAGAAGGGAATACAAGAATGAAATAGTACTACCCAATACTATACTAAATATTAATTATACCAAAATAAATGACATAACTTTTGAAAAAATTCATTTCCAAAATGCACAAAATTTAATAGAAATTAATGAACTAAAACAATCTCACAAAGAAACGAAAACGAGCTTTTACCTTGTAATTACAATTGTAATTATATTAGCCATAATATACTTAATTTTGAAATGTAAAAATAACAAGGCAAAAATTAATGTAAATCTTCTGATTAAGAATTGCCATAAACAAAACTTGAAATTAACGATTCAAATTGTTCAACACGTTATAAACTTTATTTAATTTCAAATATAAACTATAGACAATCTATCAAGCCAAGCAAAAGGTTTCCCTATGACACGACACGGCTGGTTTGGTGGTTGCTGCAAGAAGAAAGTTTTTCTCAATTGCAAAATAAGATTAGCCACTTGCCCACGCCAGTGTTGCACACGTCACCAATAATCTGCATTGGCCCTTGCGGTTGTTCTCCGAGATCATCTCAAATCAATAGCAAGTGCCAATCAGAAATCCTATACATTCACACATACCTGCTGCATTCTTGCTGGTGCCAATGCCAGTGCAAGCATAAGTATGCATGTATGTATGTATGGTACATCGCAAGCGCAAGAACTGACATAATAAACGTGGTCATAGGGTACCAATGGAATGTTTGGCAAAGTAATTCATCAAAATACATTTAACGAAAATCAAATTAATAATTTTAACACAATTTATACAAATAAATTTAAGCGTTTCTCAACATGCCGCCCCCGCTGAAGGAATTTCAGGACATGGCAAAAGGGCAACCCTAGTAATTGGGCGCGTGAAGATGCCAAGTTTTGTGCGCAAGGTGACCACTCGTACATGTCCATCTTCTCCTGGATGGATGGATGATATTCTTCCTAAGGACCATTGGGATGGTGGTAAGTCGGGTTCCTTGAGCAAGACCATGTCGCCAATCTTGAAATCCCTGGTAGCTTCTCTCCACTTCGGACGCTGCTGCAACGATGTGAGATAGTCGGCTTGCCACCTACGCCAGAATCCTTGCATCATATTCTGCAATAATTCCCATCTTCCTAATCGATTAATGGGTGTTTCCAAATAGCTCGGTTCTGGAACTGCCGTGTACGGTCTACCTATGAGAAAATGGGAAGGCGTTAGTGGATCTAGGTCAGAATCGGAAGAAGAACAGAGGGGCCTAGAATTTACTACAGTCTCGATTTGGGCCAACAAGGTAGACATTTCTTCAAACGTGAGAACACTGTCACCAACAACGCGACGAAGATGTTGTTTTACCAACTTAACCCCCGCTTCCCAAAGCCACCCAAAGTGAGGGCTGTGCGGAGGAATAAACTGCCAATCAATATTTTCTGCCGCCAGCATTTCAGCTACTTTATTGTTATGAGTCTGAGATTGAACCAGCTTGTACATGTCCGAAAGAACCCGAGCTGCACCGCGAAAATTGGTGCCGTTGTCGGAGTACATGCGGCTGCATTTACCACGCCTGGCTATAAATCTTCTCAGGGCTGCCAAAAATGCGTCCGTAGTCAAATCCGAGACTAATTCGAGGTGAAGCGCCTTGGTCGTCATGCAAACAAATAATGCAATGTAACCCTTGGACATCTTTGGTTTCCTTCCTATACATGTACGAAGTGTAATGGGGCCAGCGTAGTCACATCCTGTGTGGGCAAAAGCAAACGATGGACTCACCCGAAACGATGGCAAATTCCCCATCAGCTGAGTAGAAGTAGTTTTCCGATGACGAAAACATGTTAAGCAGTCATGAACCAGTTTTCTTATTAGATTTCTGCATCCGAGGATCCAATACTCCTGACGAATCAAACTAAAGAGACCAGAAACACCAATATGTAAAAAGTTCCTGTGAGCATCCAAAAGAATCAGTTGAGTGATAGGGTGACTTTTGGGTAGAATAACAGGATGTTTTATATTGAAGGGTACATTTTTGGCGTTCGAAATTCTACCACCGACGCGCAAAAGCCCAACGTCATCAATAAAAGGTGAAAGAGAACTTAATTTGGACATCCTTGGAACACACCGATCAGCTTTGAGAGCATTTATTTCACCAACGAAATCATTTTGGGACCACTTGAGACAAGCTAATTTAGCAAGTCGTAGCTCGGAAAGCGAAAGAGGTCCATACCTCCTATCGGCATTAGCCAAACGACATGAACATATGAAGCGACGAATATAGCCAACTATTCTTACAAGTTTCCTCCAACTAGATATTTTTACCGACAGATTTTCAAGAAAATGCTCAATGGCTATGGAAACGTGAATTGTAACGCCCTTCTTTCTTTCTTCGGGAATTTGTCCTATGGCAATGTCTATTTCCGGATTATTTGGCCACTTATCAATGTCCTGAGACAGCCATTCTGGACCATTCCACCACATCCTGTGTTCTATTAAAGCCTTAGGTGGAAGACCCCGAGAAGCACAATCAGCAGGGTTGTCAGAAGAACAGACATGATTCCAAGAAGAACGAAGCAATGACGACAAGATTTCGGAAGTACGATTAGATACGAACGTATTCCACTTTCGAGGAGGAGAGGATAGCCAAGATAAAACAATTTGGGAATCACAAAACGCATAGACTCGAACTGGTTTTATATCCAACGACGAACGAATGAGCTTTATTAACCTACACAAAAGGAGAGCTCCACAAAGTTCCAAACGAGGAATTGACAGCTGTTTTACTGGAGCTACACGAGTTTTGGCTACAACCAACTGAATTTGACAAACATCTCCTGTACAACTTCGACAATAGACGACCGCAGAATAAGCCTTTTCTGACGCATCCGAGAAACCTATCAATTCAAAGCTATTAGAATTTTGAGTAAACCTTCGAGGAATCCTAAAGTTCTCAAAATAGGTCAAATTCTCCCGATACATCAACCATTTTTCCGTTATTTCTACGGGCAAAGGGTCATCCCAATCTATTTTCGTCTTGGCGATCCACAGCTCCTGAAACAGTATTTTCAACAAAATAGTGGAAGGAGCCAGAAATCCCAAGGGATCGAAAATCCTTGCAACCTCAGAAAGAAGTTGTCGTTTTGAAGGCGAAAATTGTTCTGGCAAATTGATTTTATACGTAAAGTTATCATGATACGGATTCCAAAACAATCCAAGCACTTTCGTGTACTGCAACGAACTATCCAAATCAAGAGAAACAGCTTCCTTACAGTTGATCTCACGCAATACGTCCCAACAATTAGAACTCCACTTGCTGAGCTCTAAGCCTCCACAAGACAACATCTCGACTACCTGTTTTTTCAGCTCTAATATCTCCGACAATGAATCAGCTCCTGTCATAAGATCGTCGACATACATATCATGTAAAATGGCATGCGAAGCTAAAGGATACTGCTGTTGGTAATCAAAGGCTATTTGACGAAGAACCTTCATAGACAAGTATGGAGCTGGAGAAGTACCATATGTCACCGTGGACAGACGAAAATGCGAAACTGGTTTGTCAGGCGAATCTCTCCAAACAATCCGCTGAAAATTGCGATGTTTCGTATGCACCCAAATCTGACGAAACATTTTCCCGATATCAGCACAAAAAACGAATCTATAAACGCGAAATCGAATACACACGTTGATCAAGTTACGTTGAAGAGGAGTTCCAACATGAAGCATTTCATTGAGGCTACAATTTCTGGTATCCTTATGAGAACCATCAAAAACAACACGAATTTTATTTGTTATAACGGCATGATGAGGCAAATAGAAAACACTTCCCGACGTTGGTTCTATCTCATCATCTGGTATACGTTCCATGTGTCCTAGATCCAAATAGGTTTTCATAAATTTGGCGTATTGAATTCTAAGACCGACATCACGTAAAAACCGACCCTCCATGGCGAAAAGCCTCGACAACGCTCCAGATATGGTATTTCCAAATATAACATAGTCTTGGCGAAACGGAAGCTCTACCATGTATTTACCGTCCGATGTACGAGTAAGGGTTTTCGAAAAGTTCTCATCTACCTCATCGTTACCTACACTCAATGTGGAATTATGCGGCAACTCCTCAATTTCCCAAAAGGACTTCAAAATCACATCAATGTCAACACCTGCGAGCAACGAAACAACCGAACCGCCTGGCAAGCAACCCGTAACAACCCATCCAAATAAGGTCTCATGTGCAACAACCTTTCCTTCTGGATCGGAGCGATGACCGCTGAGCAGAATACTCCATGCTTTATCGGCCCCTAAAAGAACATCAATGGGACCTGGGTTTTTAAATCCTACGTCGGCTAACACAAGTTCCTCGAGGAAAGTGAAATTGCTATCATCAAACGAAATTGCTGGGGTTTGAGAAGTTATTTTGTTAAGAACATAAGCCTGAATTTGCAAGGAATCCGAAGAAATGCGTGATTTCACGCATAAATCTACTGCACCTTGAGTCACACCAGCTTCCACCGACGAAATCTCTGATATAGGCAAACGAGCATGAGAACGCGAAAGGCCAAGCCTTTTCACCAAACTATCCGTCACAAAGGAAACCTGAGAGCCGCTATCAAGCAAAACGCGTACGAGATGAGTGTTTCCAAGAGCATCAAACACCTTGACAATAGCGGTTGGTAGTATTACCGACGCACTCGAATTTTTATTTTGTATGTGGTTGCTCACCACCGAGGCATGAGAAGGATTACCTACAATAGGCGGATTAGTTGGACTAGAAGATGGATCAACGTCTAAGTGTACCAAGCTATGATGGCGAGACTTACAAGAGATACATCGTGTCTTAACTCGACATCGCATCGATGAGTGCTTAGTACCGAGGCAATTATAGCATAACCGTTGATCCCTAGCGAAACTACGACGAGAACTAACTGACATTCCAACAAATTCTGGACACTGTGGAAGGTAATGTTCACCCTTACATTTCGGGCATGAAGCATTGATTACGGCTAGGCTTTTAATGTTCATACGATTTGTCGAACGGGAAGGTTTGGCTACACGATGGGTTTTCGGAGCACTAGCTTCTAAGGCACTAGACCGAGTTTCTAGGAATTCAAGGAGTTCCTTGATGGTAGAATCCTCCGACATGTTGTTCTCAAGAGCCCAAGCTTTTCTTGTCTCGGAGTCTGTTTTATTTAAGAGCAAATAAACCAGCCAGGGATCCCTACCTTCTGCCTTAATAGCTTCTAATCCACGAATAACCTCATCCGCCTTATCCACAAGCTTACGTAAGTCAGCACCATTTACCGTACCCACGCTTGGCAATTTCAAGTACTGTTCGATAAGTGCATTTATAATGTACATAGGCTTATCGTATCGATTTTCTAGTTTGTCCCAAGCGAGCTGATAGTTTGAGTCTGAAACACTAATGCCATTTAAAAGATTGTATGCATCGTTGCGTAAAACCGATTTTAAGTACCTAAACTTTTGAGCACCGGAAAGTTTGGTATTGCAGTCCACTGCTTGCAAAAACACATCACGAAAACCGGGCCATTCACGATAGTCCCCAGAAAATGGTGTAATGTGCATGGGTTCTAGCTTTATATTAGAATCATCCTTTTTCCTGATTGTGGATAGCTGTTTTCCCTAACTTACTTAAAAGTTCAGCCGCTCCGCTTGCTTTGATACGACTTAAGAAAGCACATTTTGCCGTTATGTATTTGGATTCAAGAATTTCAAACTCAGGCTCGGAGTCCACGTATCCCTCTACAGCATGAAATTCATAGAGAGCGGATTGAGAATTACAAATAGCTTTAAACGCATTTTCTAACCTTTCTAACCTCACATTCAGTTCTAAAATGCTCACGTTTTCGGGAATATCCTGAACGTAAGTAAAGGCTCTGGTGATTGCCCCTTTGTAATGACCGCGTTTTTGTCTCAAAAGTTCCATAATGAAATTGAAGCCTTAAAGGCAAATACGAACACGAGGTTATCAAAATTCAAGTACAATCAGAAAAATTCGCACAATTCGCAGAATTCCCACAATTCCCACAGTTCACAATTTACACGTTTTCAACCAAAGGATTCCAAAAGAACAATCAGGACACAGACCAACAACAGCAGCAGGAAATCGAGCTCCTCAAAATTAAAACATCCATGAACAACACTGAGGAGTACCACACAAAATTCAGATTTCTGCACGTTTTATACTTATCTGTGTAGGAACCTATCAAACCACCAACCAGACACAAAAGGAAAAATAAACGAAAAGCCGATTCAAAATATCCAAGGCGTAGAAGGACAAAAAATTGATTAAGAATTGCCATAAACAAAACTTGAAATTAACGATTCAAATTGTTCAACACGTTATAAACTTTATTTAATTTCAAATATAAACTATAGACAATCTATCAAGCCAAGCAAAATGTTTCCCTATGACACGACACGGCTGGTTTGGTGGTTGCTGCAAGAAGAAAGTTTTTCTCAATTGCAAAATAAGATTAGCCACTTGCCCACGCCAGAGTTGCACACGTCACCAATAATCTGCATTGGCCCTTGCGGTTGTTCTCCGAGATCATCTCAAATCAATAGCAAGTGCCAATCAGAAATCATATACATTCACACATACCTGCTGCATTCTTGCTGGTGCCAATGCCAGTGCAAGCATAAGTATGCATGTATGTATGTATGGTACATTGCAAGTGCAAGAACTGACATAATAAACGTGGTCATAGGGTACCAATGGAATGTTTGGCAAAGTAATTCATCAAAATACATTTAACGAAAATCAAATTAATAATTTTAACACAATTTATACAAATAAATTTAAGCGTTTCTCAACATCTTCCAAGTGTCGATTTCCGACCCATAGAAGAATCTTTGGGGGGAGCTGTTATATCAGAGATTGCTTGTGCGTCTCCAGAAAAAGATCTTGACTTCAAATTCAATCGGAAATGAAGAAGATCAAGTAACTATAAACAAATGGAATCGAACAAAGAATCGAACCAAGAATTAAGTGCACATTCATAATATAAAATGAATTGGTTGGCAACGCCAACAGTTAGTTATTAATCTGCTTTTACAAACCGAAGACTTCCTCCCACCAGTGGTATGGGGTCTAAGGTTTTAATAAAGATAAATTCAAAAACAAAACAGTTTTTTATTTCTGCCCTGTTTCTCGCGAACAGGAGAAGGTTTTTTTGAAAAAGATTAATTTCACATATATAAATTATACATATACACGAACAAAACAAAGTACAAGTGAAAAATTAAAAGTAAATGACAAATGCTCGATTTGATTAACAGAATCAATTTATTGCTTAAAACTAATATGTTAGTAAATACAGAGTTAATTAATTACTTATAGTTAAGACTTTAAGTAGTTAAGTGCTACGTTGATCGTCCGTGCCATCGCGATCCTCTCCACCGCTACACCGCCACTGTCCTTTAGTGCATATTTGACACAAAGGTAGTCGGCTCCAAGCACTAATTATCGGAATTTTAATTGAATCACTCGGGTCATATTTTTCACAAGCAGATTTGACAGTTCATTGTTTACATTTTTAGCAGGACGAATAAATGCTACGACCGGTTAAAAATGAAACAACTAAGTTGATTACTGTTTGTTATGAATTTTATTACCAAGTCCGTCCGGCGTCACGGCTGCGTATCGACTGCCTCGTGTTTGGCCATCCTGTATCTCCTCCCCACTTGCCGGCACTTATCTAAAGCTTCCTTATTATAATTTTGTAATTTTATTTGCTTGTCAAAGGCCCTCGATCTAAGATTGTACAAATTGCTCACCGGTAGACGTTCGACACTACTATCGAGATATTCTTTAATGAAATCGAGGGCTTTACCTCTCTGCATCACCCCGAACAGGAGTTCGCTGGGCGCTGTGCCCGTATCACGATGTACGGTACTATTCATAGATAACTCTATATCTGGTAAAACGATATCTAATCCAATTTCGCTATCATAGGCGCCAAACTCCGATTTAGTCTTTCGAACTGACCATTAGCCTGTGGAGACACGGTCGCGTTTTTAATATGCTGTACATTATTCTCCTCAAGAAATACTTTAAACTCACTAGAGGTAAAACCGCTTCCTCGGTCTGGGATGTTAATACGATTTCATATCGTAAGTAACCTCTTTAGTGCAAGTATACCGCGTCGGAAACAGTTTCACGAACTTCGTAAGCGCGTCGACTACTAGTCAGACGTAGTTCTTTTTGGAATTAGGCAGCAAAACTGAACCGAAATGGTCGATATGAATGGTATCAAATGGTAAACTACCCTTCGGTATGTTCGATAACAAAACCGCCCGTTTGCCATACTTCGGCGGGAACGCTATGCACTTCAAGCAGCTATCGATATGCACCCCGATCTTTGCTTTCATTCCCGGGAACCAAAATGTCTTCATCATAGCCTCCAGCACCTTGTCGCGACCTATCTGACCCATTTCATGATATTTCCTCATCACGTCACCTTCCATATCCGTCGGAACGTAGAAAAGAATACTGTCTTTGACCTTCCTATATACCACCGTTGTGCATTTCATAAAATTTGCTCTACGAATTCTCCAATTGCCTTCGTATGTTGGAAATGGCGTCGTCCCTGTACTGAAAAATTGATAAATTCTGTTCGAAAGTATTCCCTTCCAAAATGAAAATGTTTGTCGCACGACTTAATGCATCTACATGTTGCATCCGCGCCCAGTTTCGATGTTAGGTATAATCATAATTTTGTATTTGTACGGTATAATCATAATTTTGGAGTTGCAAGACCCAGCTAGCAATACGAGGATTGACGTCTTTTTTATTTAGCGTTAGGGTCAGGGAGTTACAGTCAGTAACAATTTTAAACTTAATCCCCTTATTCGGAAACGCTCAAGAGCGTAAATAATCACAAGAGTCTCCAACTCCAAGCTATGGTATTTAGATTCACACTCAGTCGTTCTCTTTGAAAAATAAAATATGGGATGGAATTTCCCATCTGACTTCATTTGCATCATGATTGCACCAAAACCTACGGCACTTGCATCGCAATGTAGTTCGGTTTCACCACGAGGGTCGTAAATGGATAAAACGGGTGCTTGTAATAATTTCGTTTTGAGAAGCTCGAAAATCCCAACTTATCGTTACCAAACTTGAATTCGACATATTTCTTTATTAGGTTGTATAACGGCTTCGCGATCACCGAGAAATTCTGAACGAATCTTCTAAAATAAGAACAGAGCCCCAGAAAGCTAAGAACTACCTTGGCATAACGCGGAATGGGGAAATTAACTATCGACTCGATTCCCTTTTCATTAGGACGGACACTCTCCTTCGACAACGTGTACCCTAGATACTTAGCTTTGGACTCTAGAAACTTGCACTTAGCCAACCTCAACTCAAGCTTATTTCTACTCAACCTATTCAACTCTTCTTCAAAAATATACAAATGCTCCTCAACTGTGCAGGTCGCGATCATTATTCATATCATCGAGATAGATGGATATCTTCCCCGCAATAACCAAGTCACTAAATATTTTATAAATAAAGCGTTGAAATGCCGACGGTGCACTTCTTAAGCCGAAAGGCATTCTAAGAAATTCATACTGCCCCGCAGGTTTTACGAAGGAAGTGTACATAATCGAATCTTCATCCATATAGACATGATGAAACACACTCTTTAAATCCAAAAGCGTGAAAATACTAACTAACCCATCGATTAAGTCGTCGATTAGTGGTAACGGATAGTTGTCTCTTAGCGTTACTTTATTTAAAACGAGGTACAATTATTGTGTCATATTTTCGGCTAAAGCGCATTAATTGGTTCAAATTACGTACAGTGAGTGCGTGCCTATTTTGTGCAATAATTTTTAAGAGATTATTTGCTTTAACTTCAGTTTTAATTGAAAACCAGTGCATAGCCAATGGATGAACTAATTCCACACAAAATACGAAGTGATTTAACTGAAAAAATTTCTCGCGTAAATAAAATGACATCGAAGAGACAAGCATCTCCGAACAAAACCGATTCACTTGGGCAATTAAAGCATCAGAGGTCGATTATTGTAGCAAATATTTCTCGGGTTAAAACGGCATTAGAGAAAAAGACTATTTCGCAAAATCCAATTGAACTTTAATGTCGATTGGATTTGTTCAATTCATGCATCGATCAAGCTTTGATATATCAATCCGACATAGAACTAGTTGATTGCACAGACACGTTTCGCGGGGAATTAGAAGCCATGTGTCTATGTACAAAGTCGCTTATAATGTTTGCATTAATCTAGTTTGCGAAAATCTAGCATTGCTGAATATTCCTTTGCTGGTCCTCAACACTGTCGACTTCGGAAAATGTCTCTTCCCAAATGTAGCGGGAAATATAGTGACTATAAACATTTTATCAGCTTGTTTGAAAGTTAGTGGAAATTCTGATATCGTGTCTTTCCGGTGGAGCCTTAGGTAGCGTAAAGGTTTCTCCAATTACTGAACAGACCTATCCAAAAGCGTTGGCTTGTTTGAAGAGAGTGTATGATAATAATTGTCTAATATTTGTTGACAATATTTCTACACTTTTTGATCTTCCTGAGATCACAAAACCATCGGCATCTGCATAACTCAGCATGATCGATACCGTTTCTGCGATATTCTCCTTTGTCATTAGGCGACGAAAGGAACAGAACGAATGCAATAATCAATCATATAGTGATGTCAAAAGCTTATGCAACCACGATGTCGTAGTGGGAAGAGGAACTAGATTACAGCACTCTTCCCTTATGGAGTGATTGTGAGACAGCGCTCAACAAAAGGTACCAGCTCATTGCTGCTGAAGAGTCCTCCACGTCACGCAGTCAAATCAAAAAAGATATCTTGGTCCACAAAAGAACCAACGGTCATCGTTTTCGTGTGTTAATTCACAACAAAATCAACAACAACCAAATAAATTAAAATGCGTCATTTGCAAATCAGACGATCATTTTACAACCGCGGGCCAGTCGTTTACCGCACACCTGGTATTGCAAAGACACGAATTTGCAAAAAGTGTACCGATCTGCATTAATTGCCTTCGGAAAGGACACACTGTATCAAAGTACAAATTCAGCCGGTGTAGTGTATACAATCTTGATCATCATTCATTGTTACATCAATATGTGACATCGCTTAATAGTCCACAACCGTCGACCTCCCAAACTATACATGCCTCTGCGTCAACTGACTATGACAATCTGGCAACAGCCGTAGTCATAATCAAGCAAAAATGGCGACTTCTGGCTTCTGGCTCACAAGCAAACTTCATAACTGAAGAGCTAGTTCAGAGGCTGAACCTTCGCATAGAAGACAATTCGTTGAACTTGCTTAGTATCGGTAAAACGAACTCAAAAGTTAATAAAAAGGCACATGCGATTGTTAAATCCCGATTGAACGAGCATTTGTTCCCAACTGGGTCATGTCATCTATTTCCGGATATCAACTAGATCATGCGATAAGTACCGCAAGAGGGGATATCCCACGGAATATAGAGTTGGCAGACCCTTGGTTCCAGAAAACACGAAAAGTAGATCTGTTGTTGGGCGCAGAAACGTTCTTTAAACTTGTATCCGTTGGCCAAATCAAAGGGCCCGGAATACCCAACCATTCAAAAAACGCTTCTGGGTTGGATAGTATCCAAAAATATTCAAATTGTCGAAATACAAACACAAAATTGTGTAGTATGGTATGCAAAACCGAGGAGGCCACCTCTCTTGACAAAATCGTCCAGAAATGTTGGTCATTAGAAGACATTCCCAGAGACTTAAACAAAAGTTTCACTCCAGAGCAACAAATGTGTGAAAAGCACTTTGTTGATAACACAAGACTTTTGCCAGAAGGTAGATTTGAGGTAAAACTACCATTTAAGGTACCTCCTACCGCACTCGGAGCGTCGTTCGAGACTGCGAAATGACTATACCTCTCACTAGAGAGAAGATTATGCAAAGATACCGAACTCCGAGAAATGTACTTAGAGTTTATGAACGAATATCTAAGTTTGGAACATATGTTACCGACGAATAACGAAATCCCAAGAAGCCCACACTACTTCATTCCGCATCAATGTGTGCTATGACCACAGAGCACAAACACAAGTTGCGAGTAGAGTAGTGAACTAGCGCTGAGTGATGAGGTACTGGAAAAGCGAAAAACGAAGAAGAAATCTCGAAAAATCGGGATGGAAATACTCGACAAGGTTTCTTCACATGGAAAATTAGTAAGAATTTTTGTATATGTTATGCGGTTTATTAGAAGACTTGTTAATAAAACTAAAAAAAATCGAACTGTTACCTACGGCAAAAGCATTCAAGTTGGCTTTTCGAAAACTAATAGAGATTGTTCAACACTACGAATTCAAGGAGGAAATTCGTAAGTTATAACGCAAATTTGCACTTCCGTCAAACATGCAAGAACTCAATCCGTTTCTACATGAATACGAAGACAGTAACTGCCCTACTTCGTGTGGGTGGTCGTCTTCTTCATTCGCCGATTGAGTCCGATGCCAAGTTTTAGGTGCAGGTCAAAACTGCTGACGCAGATAATGGGTCATCTACCAGGTGACCGTTTGAGAGCACAACGGCCCTTCCTTATATGTGGCGTTGATTTTTGTGGTCGAGTCTATATGTCCCTAAGAACACGCGGTAGACCCCAAGTCAAAACCTACAATTCTGTGTCTGTCTGTTTCACGTCCAAAACTGTCCATTTTGAAACGACAACTGATCTGTCTTCGGACACTTTTATTCTCGTCCTTAAGGGGTTCATCTCCCAACGAGAAATTCCGCAGACAGTCCACTGCGACAACGGGACGAACTTCGTGTAAGCTGAACGGAAGCTGGAGGAAGTTCCTCAACAATTCGAGCGAGGGCGAGAAGCAGTACGCCAGTATGAAACAGAGGAAGGGTTCAGCTTCGCCTTCATACCACCATGGGCCCCTCACTTCGTCGGTCTGTGCGAAGCAACGGTAAAATCTGCCAAGGGATTTTTGCAGCGGACCGTGGGGAACACAATTCTCACAAGCGAGGAGCTGCAAACCGTCCTCAGCGAGGTAGAAGCGATCCTTAACTCAAGGCCCATCGCTCCACTCAGCGCAGATTCAAACGACGGCGAGGCGCTTACACCCACACACCTCTTAATAGGAACGTCGCTGCGAGCACTGCCGCCGGAACAAGTGCCTGCCCACCAACAGGCTTGCTTAAGAAGATGGCAGCTTGTTTGCTGTCTCAAGCAGCACTTCTGGCGGAAGTCGTCAACGACTACCTAGCCGTGCTCCAACAACGCAGCCACCACAGCAATGGACAATAGGGCGAATAGTCTAAGTCATCGCAGGACGGCAAGGTTCGAGTGGCGGAGGCAAGGTCTCGAGGCGGCGTTATTAGACGCCCCATTGTAAAGCTCGCAGTCCTACCTGAGCAAAATTTAAGACAATAGTCCTTCAACCCAACCGGTGTTTGGTAGAACCACAACATATATTAAAATATAAAATCTTAAAAACAAGAAAATCGGTAAAACTTAAAAACTAAATTTAAAAATTGCAAATTATTGTGAATGTTTCAAAAAGGACAGAAAATTATTTGGTATAAAATTTGAATTTCTCGACTTACCAGCCATATTTATTGGTGCTATTTTTCTACTC
This sequence comes from Eristalis intricaria, assembly GCA_964034865.1. Taxonomy (NCBI): domain Eukaryota; kingdom Metazoa; phylum Arthropoda; class Insecta; order Diptera; family Syrphidae; genus Eristalis; species Eristalis intricaria. Next base: position 13,859,860 of record OZ035874.1, read on the forward strand.
ACCATATCGATGGCAGACAGCAGAAGCTTAGAAAATGCGTTTTCTACAGGCGGCTAAACGACATTACCATCGATTATAAGTTCACTTTGACTAATATTGACAATTTATTTTACAACTCTGAACCTGCAAAAGGTTCCTAATGTTAATAAAGACGCTACAATAAACAAAATGGACCTGGAGCTTATTCAATCATTTGAAACTCTGGAAGCCAAAAATGGTTTATCAATCTATCGTAAGATTTCCCGATTTTGGGAAAACCTATTACATATTTTCCTTCATATTTAGGGGGCAAGAGATTTAAGATTATAACAGACCCATTAAATATATCAATACCAAATATAACGGAAAAGAATTCTAACCAGTTAACTAAATATGGTTACTAAAATTACAGGAATTCAATTACGAAATAGAAAATTAAAGAAACTAAATATCTGTTTCCTTGAGCAGATAAGAAAATGTAAATTGTATTGCAACTGCAAAATAAAAATAATAGCGGATTAATGCCCGGTAAACAGCACTGGTGAACCTTGAAAATACAGCCGGTGTTTTTGATATCATTTGGCATATCATACAGGCATTCGAACTATTCATCTTGGGTGACTAATGCCGTTTACTTCCTAAGCCCTGAATCCATCGGAACATGGAAGAAGCCGTCCCTTAGGTCAAGCTTTGTATCTGCAAATACTCAAGAAGTTCGTCGATCAGCAGCACATATTTTCACAGTCTCTTGGTACCGTTCTTCTGCTACAATAAGACGATTGGTGACGCATACTCGGAACGACTTGGTTGTATGATCTTTTCTCCTAGCCATTGTTTGACCTGCTCATGTACCAAGACTTGATCAGTTTACGCCATTCTCCTTGGCATTTGAAAGAGTAGATCGTCGTCTCTTAGAAAGAGCTTCATGGCGACTGGTGATGTTTTCACGTCGCAACCCTTTGCTTGCCGATGCCCACGTGATTCCGTTTCTCAGCCTTCAATTCCCGGTACTCCATCAGCAAAACTGTCATACCGCAGAGGACATAAGTCCCAAGCATACTTTTAAACATCCGATTGGACCCAATTGCGAGATTGACCCTTGCCTCCGGCCAGGACCTGTTTAGATTACCTGTTGGTTCAGCATGACCGCACCTGTCTCCACCTGGCCTTCGTGTTTGCTGCATGTCGTCTCTGCATTATCGTGACCTGTGCCCTAGTTGACCACACTGAAAGCAAGCGAAAGTTTTCGGCCGACAATTTCAGGCCAAATGCGTAGTCTCCCCACACATAAAACAAGCCTTATACTGTCTCTCGTATTTAATCAATGCTGCTACACTACCGATCTCAAGTTGGCTCTCGAGTATAACGCATGCCGAACGGGACCCTTTATTCCAAACTCGATGATGAGTGACTCAAATTATTTACCCCTGGCTGGCTCCGAAGGAAAAGTTTGGCGGCTGCCTTTAGAAAACGCTTGCCGTAGAGTTTACGGTGGTAGCAGTTTCCTAGATCTCCTTCAGCCATATGTTCACGTTCATGGTGCCGGAGCCGTTGAATGTATTCATGGACTCCTCGATGTAGAATAAAGTGAAATTTCTTGACCAACCTGATGCCTCACGTATCGACACTGCATCCCCCTCGACCTCTTCAAACTCTTCCTCGGAGAGCAACACCTCATCGTGGACCCAAGATAGCCCAAAGTGCTCAAGAAGCCTGTCCTGGAGTAAGCGCTTACGTCCGTTTGTCAGTTGATTCAGTTCCGTTCATGTCACAGCTAGGATTTCATTTAACTTCATTTAAATACAATTACAATTACTTAAACAAAAGTTTCACTCCAGAGCAACAAATGTGTGAAAAGCACTTTGTTGATAACACAAGACTTTTGCCAGAAGGTAGATTTGAGGTAAAACTACCATTTAAGGTACCTCCTACCGCACTCGGAGCGTCGTTCGAGACTGCGAAATGACTATACCTCTCACTAGAGAGAAGATTATGCAAAGATACCGAACTCCGAGAAATGTACTTAGAGTTTATGAACGAATATCTAAGTTTGGAACATATGTTACCGACGAATAACGAAATCCCAAGAAGCCCACACTACTTCATTCCGCATCAATGTGTGCTATGACCACAGAGCACAAACACAAGTTGCGAGTAGAGTAGTGAACTAGCGCTGAGTGATGAGGTACTGGAAAAGCGAAAAACGAAGAAGAAATCTCGAAAAATCGGGATGGAAATACTCGACAAGGTTTCTTCACATGGAAAATTAGTAAGAATTTTTGTATATGTTATGCGGTTTATTAGAAGACTTGTTAATAAAACTAAAAAAAATCGAACTGTTACCTACGGCAAAAGCATTCAAGTTGGCTTTTCGAAAACTAATAGAGATTGTTCAACACTACGAATTCAAGGAGGAAATTCGTAAGTTATAACGCAAATTTGCACTTCCGTCAAACATGCAAGAACTCAATCCGTTTCTACATGAATACGAAGACAGTAACTGCCCTACTTCGTGTGGGTGGTCGTCTTCTTCATTCGCCGATTGAGTCCGATGCCAAGTTTTAGGTGCAGGTCAAAACTGCTGACGCAGATAATGGGTCATCTACCAGGTGACCGTTTGAGAGCACAACGGCCCTTCCTTATATGTGGCGTTGATTTTTGTGGTCGAGTCTATATGTCCCTAAGAACACGCGGTAGACCCCAAGTCAAAACCTACAATTCTGTGTCTGTCTGTTTCACGTCCAAAACTGTCCATTTTGAAACGACAACTGATCTGTCTTCGGACACTTTTATTCTCGTCCTTAAGGGGTTCATCTCCCAACGAGAAATTCCGCAGACAGTCCACTGCGACAACGGGACGAACTTCGTGTAAGCTGAACGGAAGCTGGAGGAAGTTCCTCAACAATTCGAGCGAGGGCGAGAAGCAGTACGCCAGTATGAAACAGAGGAAGGGTTCAGCTTCGCCTTCATACCACCATGGGCCCCTCACTTCGTCGGTCTGTGCGAAGCAACGGTAAAATCTGCCAAGGGATTTTTGCAGCGGACCGTGGGGAACACAATTCTCACAAGCGAGGAGCTGCAAACCGTCCTCAGCGAGGTAGAAGCGATCCTTAACTCAAGGCCCATCGCTCCACTCAGCGCAGATTCAAACGACGGCGAGGCGCTTACACCCACACACCTCTTAATAGGAACGTCGCTGCGAGCACTGCCGCCGGAACAAGTGCCTGCCCACCAACAGGCTTGCTTAAGAAGATGGCAGCTTGTTTGCTGTCTCAAGCAGCACTTCTGGCGGAAGTCGTCAACGACTACCTAGCCGTGCTCCAACAACGCAGCCACCACAGCAATGGACAATAGGGCGAATAGTCTAAGTCATCGCAGGACGGCAAGGTTCGAGTGGCGGAGGCAAGGTCTCGAGGCGGCGTTATTAGACGCCCCATTGTAAAGCTCGCAGTCCTACCTGAGCAAAATTTAAGACAATAGTCCTTCAACCCAACCGGTGTTTGGTAGAACCACAACATATATTAAAATATAAAATCTTAAAAACAAGAAAATCGGTAAAACTTAAAAACTAAATTTAAAAATTGCAAATTATTGTGAATGTTTCAAAAAGGACAGAAAATTATTTGGTATAAAATTTGAATTTCTCGACTTACCAGCCATATTTATTGGTGCTATTTTTCTACTCACCATATCGATGGCAGACAGCAGAAGCTTAGAAAATGCGTTTTCTACAGGCGGCTAAACGACATTACCATCGATTATAAGTTCACTTTGACTAATATTGACAATTTATTTTACAACTCTGAACCTGCAAAAGGTTCCTAATGTTAATAAAGACGCTACAATAAACAAAATGGACCTGGAGCTTATTCAATCATTTGAAACTCTGGAAGCCAAAAATGGTTTATCAATCTATCGTAAGATTTCCCGATTTTGGGAAAACCTATTACTTATTTTCCTTCATATTTAGGGGGCAAGAGATTTAAGATTATAACAGACCCATTAAATATATCAATACCAAATATAACGGAAAAGAATTCTAACCAGTTAACTAAATATGGTTACTAAAATTACAGGAATTCAATTACGAAATAGAAAATTAAAGAAACTAAATATCTGTTTCCTTGAGCAGATAAGAAAATGTAAATTGTATTGCAACTGCAAAATAAAAATAATAGCGGATTAATGCCCGGTAAACAGCACTGGTGAACCTTGAAAATACAGCCGGTGTTTTTGATATCATTTGGCATATCATACAGGCATTCGAACTATTCATCTTGGGTGACTAATGCCGTTTACTTCCTAAGCCCTGAATCCATCGGAACATGGAAGAAGCCGTCCCTTAGGTCAAGCTTTGTATCTGCAAATACTCAAGAAGTTCGTCGATCAGCAGCACATATTTTCACAGTCTCTTGGTACCGTTCTTCTGCTACAATAAGACGATTGGTGACGCATACTCGGAACGACTTGGTTGTATGATCTTTTCTCCTAGCCATTGTTTGACCTGCTCATGTACCAAGACTTGATCAGTTTACGCCATTCTCCTTGGCATTTGAAAGAGTAGATCGTCGTCTCTTAGAAAGAGCTTCATGGCGACTGGTGATGTTTTCACGTCGCAACCCTTTGCTTGCCGATGCCCACGTGATTCCGTTTCTCAGCCTTCAATTCCCGGTACTCCATCAGCAAAACTGTCATACCGCAGAGGACATAAGTCCCAAGCATACTTTTAAACATCCGATTGGACCCAATTGCGAGATTGACCCTTGCCTCCGGCCAGGACCTGTTTAGATTACCTGTTGGTTCAGCATGACCGCACCTGTCTCCACCTGGCCTTCGTGTTTGCTGCATGTCGTCTCTGCATTATCGTGACCTGTGCCCTAGTTGACCACACTGAAAGCAAGCGAAAGTTTTCGGCCGACAATTTCAGGCCAAATGCGTAGTCTCCCCACACATAAAACAAGCCTTATACTGTCTCTCGTATTTAATCAATGCTGCTACACTACCGATCTCAAGTTGGCTCTCGAGTATAACGCATGCCGAACGGGACCCTTTATTCCAAACTCGATGATGAGTGACTCAAATTATTTACCCCTGGCTGGCTCCGAAGGAAAAGTTTGGCGGCTGCCTTTAGAAAACGCTTGCCGTAGAGTTTACGGTGGTAGCAGTTTCCTAGATCTCCTTCAGCCATATGTTCACGTTCATGGTGCCGGAGCCGTTGAATGTATTCATGGACTCCTCGATGTAGAATAAAGTGAAATTTCTTGACCAACCTGATGCCTCACGTATCGACACTGCATCCCCCTCGACCTCTTCAAACTCTTCCTCGGAGAGCAACACCTCATCGTGGACCCAAGATAGCCCAAAGTGCTCAAGAAGCCTGTCCTGGAGTAAGCGCTTACGTCCGTTTGTCAGTTGATTCAGTTCCGTTCATGTCACAGCTAGGATTTCATTTAACTTCATTTAAATACAATTACCACTACATTTACCAACAAATTTGCATACCTATTTATACCAAAGCCAGTCAGTTTAACTGTATATGACAAGTTCTATTCGTTTATATTATAATGCTCTATCGTTTGAGAGAGTTGATGAGAAATATAAAAAATGGTTCTAAGACGAAGCGAGGGTTTTTTTTCCAACGAGCAAGGCAAGACAAGGCCCCCAACATTGATAACATTGAAGTTAAAAATTTAGAGATTTTATATTTCGGTTATTTATGAAAATATACCAAAAAATATGAAATTATTCCCCAAACAAATGAATTCATGCCCCAGAGCAAATTAAGTTATGCCAAAAAACAATTGGGGCAGAACTTCATTTTCAGTTTTGGGTATAAATTCGTACCGCCATAAAAAATAAAAAATATAAAAATTCATCAATTGTATTTTAGTTTTATTCAAAATGATCATGTGTTACATGCTCTACAAATGCAAACTTTTTTTTCACGCATATTCCGCACACATATTTCTTACAGACGTTACAATTTGTAGTTGTCTTGTTGTTATTAAAAAGTCCTATTTGGCACACCATTTACGTACTGGCCGGGGATTCTGGGTTGCTGGACTGTGAATTTCACTTGCCCTCCGTTGGCTTGAGGACTGATATTCAGATGTGAGCTCTTCAGCTAATCGCAACAAAAAGTCTTTCCAAGAAATATTCCTTCCTGTTATACTTCTATACAAAATCAAGGAATTGATTCCGGCTAAATCTAAAATGTTGACAAATAATTGAAGGGACCACCTTCTGGATCCTGATTTTACACAATACTTTCTTGCCATTTGATAAGTTACATCAACACCGAACTTGGTTTTATTATAAAAAGATATAGTTTCAGGCAGTTTCTTGTAACTGGCATCAATTTTTTCGCCTTTGTGTTTAGTACTCAATAAAACAACTTTTTTGTTAGGCTAACTCTTATAAACAGTAAGTGTGCATTCATTTGTTTCATATAGAAGCGTTGAAAAACGTTCCATACCATATTTTTTTTTGCAAATCTTTGGAAGCTCCCATTTGTTGCAACGTACTGTACCAACCAATGCAGTATTTTTAGCTTATAATTTTGACGTCAGGGGGAGACTGGTAAAAAAAATTGTCGGTTGTCACACACCTTCCTTTCATGATATAAGGTTCTAGTAGTCTTGTTACAACAAATTCACTGAGAGAGTTCACGAATTTCGTTTTTCATCTTTTCCTAAATAAGGAAAGGCATTTATAATATATATTTATATAATTTTATCCCAAATTTGTCTGGTTTGTTTGGCATATATTGGGTAAATCGACAAATCGTTGAAAACAGTTGCTCATCTACTGTGTTAAATGCTCCTGGTTTGAAAGAGTTTTGACCACTCTCTATAAATTAGTCCCAAACAGTTGAGACCAGCGCAAATTTATCCGTTTGCATGCGTTGATTCCTCTCATTTTTTTTTATCAAAGCGAATAAAACGTAAAATTTCCGTAAAGTTATTCCTGCTCATATTTTTGGAAAAAAAATTAGGACCCCACTTGAAACATGAAAAATATGCTGTTTTACAAATTGATCATGATATAGTATTTTACCAGGGATGTGCAAAAATTTTTGGTTTACACGTCATTTTCCAAACAAGGGGATTTCCTAAAAGTGAAGAATGTAAAGCATTTGCACATAAAACTACGAAAACGTGTACTAGGTCAAAATGACTGGTTTCGGTATAAGTACCAAAAACAAACAATATTCTTTTTCTTATGAACACAAAATCAAATTAACTTATCAAATTGTTTGTATTTAATTGTTATTATAAAAGTTATATAATAGTTTCGAAAAAAAAATACATATACACAGTAAATATTTATGAAATAAAAGGTGAAACCAGACTTTTATGGTAAATGTAGTGTTAAAGACAATTTATTCAAAATTCAAAATTAATTTAAGATATAAATTTGGCTATATTATCTTATCAATAACAGCAACAGGAAAACACTAAAACGAATAACCGTTGATAAATATTATTGTAGATTATTATTATATTATTAAGATCTTTCGAATTCATAACAAACGTATATACTAGACAAAAATGCTTAAAACTAGTTGAACGAACAGGGTTACTTATTCTAACTTACTGACGCGGGTACTCTAAACTGAACTTAATCTTATTCTATGTCTTTCGACTTAACCTATCATCGACAGGACTAATATTTATTCAGAAAAAAATGGAAAACTTAGTAACAGTACATTTTTTTATATTACATATTTTTTTATTATAATAACTTACATTCTACCTTAAGATAAAACTTACAAACTATCTTATGTTAATCTACGTATATATATATATATATATACATTTATTTATATAGTTACTATGTACACATAAGTATACGCATTATTCTTATATACATAAATAAATATGTGTATATGGATACTATTTTAGATATGCTGGTACCGCGTAGGTTACAGCCACCTCGTTATCTTTACCGCTCCACAAGGTCGCGGTTTCCACTTTGGTCTGGACACGGCTCTTGCGGTACGGGTAAATTTCTTTCTTCTTTCTGTGTCTGGCATTGTTGTTTAACTTTTTTGTTTACTTAAAACTTACGCGATATCGACCTTTTATTGCTGCCATTTTTCTTTTTTTTTCACAATTGTCTTTGTCTTACTAATTTGTGTTTTTTTTACGCGAGTTCCCACACTCCGCAAAACCACAGACAAACTGTCCCAGACCTGAAGTCATCAATTCTGTTGATAGGCCTGCACCGATAGGGACTCAGTATGGTCGAGGAACACACACGGAGTTCATGTGAAACACCTGCGTAAGCAATTTCCACTAATTTCAGTTTGTCCGAATGAAAAGTAATAGAGACTTGACAAGTTTTACTTCAAGCTTCGGTCGAGGCGGTCGACTTCTCCGAAGAGAAATTAATAAAGTGATTTTAAGTGTACATGTGTAATTCATTCATTTTGTTTTTGGTTTCTAAAGAACACCAAAATACGTAACTATCGCAATCGGTTGTTTAATTTTTCAAAGTAAATCAAATCAGTGATCGAACTCCTGGATGAAAAATAAATTGAACAATATATACGATTCGAACCGTAATTTGGACAGTGTTTCTAACAGTGTTAGTGAAAAAATGGCAAATGAACATGATTTAGCAGAAGCAATGCAAGAACAACATGATCAAATTGCTCAATTGCAATTCCAGCTCAATCAACATTTGCGACAACCAACACCTGGCACAACAACAAGGTCCAAATGATGAAGGAAGAAATAACGTCTTCCATTTGTCGCTGGATCAAGTCCTCAACCATTTCCGCAACATGAAGCCTTTTAGCGGCAAGGAGGATTTCAAGTTAATGGAAATCATCAACTCGGTTAACAATGCAGTAGCACTCTGCAACAGCGAACCACTCAAACAGTACGCCATCAAGATAGTATTAAATGAAAGATCGAGGGGGAAGCAAAACGCTGCGTTCAACATCTTGGAGATAATCTTACTTGAAAAGCATTAAGGTTGTTAGGTCAGTTAATTACGAGCTGAATGAAATATATAGTTTTAGAGATGAGAACAACAGGCCAGTTATATATACGCCTGAAAACAATGATAGGTACCTTCTAGGCATTGTAGGCTAGACAATGTATGTCCGTGGAAATGTAAGCAAAAATGATACGCTAATACAAATATACAATAGGCTTGCTGAGTTAAGATTTTTAGATTACGAAAGAGCAATTGATATTGCTCACCGAAAACAATAACACAGAGGCTGTAGAGTATTTAGCCAAAAATAGGCGTAACAATAGGGTGAATTCATGAAGTTTATTTAGTCGTAGAAATATAAATAATGAACAAGAACAGAATCGTGAAAATAATCATGTGAGAAGTAATAATTATTCAGCTAATTCCGGCAAATCCCATAATTACAACAATAGCTCTGGTTCTAGGTCTTCGAGAACTGGGAATAATCTCGTACAGGGCAGTGAACCAATGGAGATATAGAATAACTATTGTTATATATTTAACCAAAATATCTATACCACAATCAAAAGTACTAATGTATTCGACCATAAAGTTGTTACACCACTCCCAAAAAAATTTCTATGCAAAGGAAATGTGGCATGGAAAGTGCTTGAATTTCACAGTAAGAAATATGATGCAATTATTGATCAGAACATATTAATACCTTTAGCAGCTAAGATAGATATAGGAGAAAGACATTTAGAAGTGAAAGGAAATAAAATTATATTTGAGGACAATTAATAACATAATAATAGAATATGGGAGGCGCTACAGTCCGAGGCGGACCTGGGCCTAGCTTCGCAGCAACCACTCGTGTTGTGCATGCTATTGTTCTTGCACGAGTGTAAGAACAATTACAAAGTGACGACAATTATGCATTCGAAATAAATAATATAAGCAATTTAGAAGTAAATGATAGAAGTACTATTAGTTCTTTAAAACTGAATCATTTAAATGATCAAGAAAGGAAACTAATTACAAATCTACTGCGAATTAACCTGTTCACATGAAGTAGAACATGAAATCATCAGCAGTCCATCTTTTCCTAAATATATCACTAGTCACATTAGAAGGAAATCAACAAACCAATATCAGAAATACTTTCCCAAGGAATAATTCAAGAAAGCAATTCCCTGTTTGGACTGTTCCAAAGAAGTCGGATAGTTCTGGACAAAAAAATGGCGCCTAGTTATCGACTATCGTATACTCAATGAGGTTACTATAGACGTTAAGATCCTAATTCCCAATACGTAAAACATATTGGAGAAATTGGGAAAAGCCCAATATTTTACGACTTTGGATCTGGCAAAGGGTTTTCACCATATCGTTGTTAAGCCTCAAGCTCAAAATAAAATCGCCATTTCCACTCCAAATGGGCACTATGAGAACGTTAGGATGCCATTCGGGCTCAAAAACGCCCCTGTCGCCTTCCAACGGCTCATTAATAAAATCAAAATAAAAAAAATTCAATTTATTAATAAAATATGTGTTGTTTACCTAGACGACATTTTAATTTTCAGTACGTCTTTAGAGGAAGACATCAGTAGTATCCGTAAAATATATAACAAGTTGAGGAAAGCAAAATTAAAAATACAAGTTGACAAATGCAAGTTGGGTCATGTTTTGACACACGAAGGTGTACGTCAAAATCCCGCTTAGGTTGAAGTCATTCAAAACTTAAAGCTTCCAAAAACACAGAAACAAAGTAAACCCTTTCTAGGAATAACTGGGTACTACCGCAAGCTTATACGAAATTACGCTACTATTGCTCATTTCACTTGACAAAATACCTGAAAAAGAATGTCCGAGTAAATGCAAATGATCCAAATTTTATCGCTGGTTTTGCCAAATTAAAACAACTGATAACTAACAAAACAATTTAAACTTATTACTGATGCCAGCAAAGTTGCAATTGGAGCAGTTTTGACCCAAGACGGGGTGACCGTCTCTTATGCCTCCAGAACTTTAAGCAATCATGAGCAAAATTACTCAACGATTGACAAAGAGCCAGCAAGGCTATAGTTTGGGGAGTTAGATATTTCAGACCGCGTCTGTTCGGGGAAGAGTTCGAATTGCAAACGGATCATCACAAAGAGGAAGGATAACGTGATTGCAGATTTTTTAAGCCGCATAAATGCCAAGAGCGAGGAAATCAATGCGAGTACTGAGAACGAACAAAATCAGGAGAATGATAATGATGAAATTTGTGTTGCAAACTTGAACACAAATAACGAAGTACTGAACGATGTGTTAAGCGAAAAACCCGAAAAAAGTAATAATATAGACGAAGAGCAAAAAGATAGCGAATCGATGGATGCACAGACTATTCATTCACAGGAACAAAATTTAGGGGATCACATTCCTATCTTAAGTACGGTTGTTAATAGATTCAACACACAAATTATACTTCTAGAATGTAAAAAGCAACAGCTTGAAAATGTATTTGCAAATGTTTGTAAGTTCATATTGACAAAAACGATTTATCTGAAAATAAAGTCAGTGACATTTTAAGAACGCATTTGAAAAAAGGTAAAACGGGAATTTATTCTTATTTAGATGATAGTGAATATAATCAATTCCAGGAAATTATTGAAGTATTTCCTAACCGAAAACTCTTTGAATTCGAGAAATGTATTCGTGTTCTATGCCTAGCTTACGGCATAGAAGATGAAGAAATTCTGAAGGAACAAGCTGCATGTTCTCAAAATTTGCTGTAACATTTTTCTTAGAAGACAGAAATAGTTTAACAAAAGTGGATTAATTAAAGCAATATATTCAAATTAAGGGTATAGTAGGAAAGTTAATTTTTGACAACGAATTTAAATCGAATAACGTAGCAGCATTTTGTTAAAAGGAAAATATAGAATTCCATATTACAAAACCAAATAATCACACCGGAAATTCCGATGTAGAATGGCACTTTAAATTAGGGCTTTTTAGAGATCTCGAAGAAAAACAACCTATCAAAACTTAGATGCTAAACGCTGTAATCCTATACAATAACACATACCATTGCACCATTAAATGTACCCCTTCTGAAGTAAATGAACATAACGTTGATTTCATGTTAATCAAACAGAGAATAGACATTATGAAGAAAGAAGAACTTCAGGATATATTCAAATTTAGGAAATACAATCTTTTGAATGTTCATGATAAATAACATTAAACGTCCATTTAAATTCACAGATCAGGACACTTCTCATGTGCATACTAATACTGTTAACAACCTCGGTAACCCAAATGGCTCTGACAATTGGCAAAATTACTAAGGAAATCTGTTACGCAAAAATTAAAGTAGATGAAGTGGAGAAGTAAATACGTTCGATATAATATTGCACATAGTTAACACAACAGAAATTATAAATACTGTTAATAGTTTAGAAATTAGTATTGAAAATTCAAACGCAGTAAGAAAAGATTATTTAAAGAAGGAAGTAACTTCACTTAGAAATAAGGTACAAGCTCTTTTTCACCATAGAATTAAGAGATGACTAATAAACATTACTGGGAAAGGGCTAAAAAAGAAAAACAGCTCATGACCTATGACAACACCAATGACGAAGTTACTAATTCTCTTAACCAGAAAGTAAAAATAAATGAAAACTTCAACATTTCATTGATGGTACTTGTTTGGGATTCAATTTCATTATAATTTCAATCCAAACAATGTAATCTAAAATGCAATCAAAGTGTAATCTAATTTGATGTTAATTTCTTGCAAAATGTAAATTCGACCTAAGGTTGTAATGATTTCAGAATGATAATGTTGTGATGTTACATCTTCTGAACTCATTCCCTCATCGTTGTGTTTCACATACATACATACACAGGTCAGATTTTTCTAGGTTTTTTTCAGTTTTTTCTTTTGTCTTGTTGTAACATGTTATGAAAGAAAACAGTTAAAATATGTTCGGAATAAATTAAATTGGACTAATTTATATTAATTTTATTTTTCCATACATAATTTTTGGTGCATCCGTTGAGAAATTGCCGTACGATATCATGAGGTTTAAGTTGGTGCGGCTGAAAGTGTAACCTGGCACCACGCGACGGGACTGGACAATGAATTGTGACTCTAACAAGATTCCAGCATTAAAAAATCTTCTTGGATTTTTGGAGAAAAGAGCTCATAGCTCTACAGACATTTGCAGTGCTCAAGGCATAGACTTCCCATCGACTAGACAGCTCAAAACAAAAATTTTTTTTTCTTATGTTAAATTGTTTGTATTTAATTTTTATTATAAAAGTCATACAATAGTTTTGTCCTTAAGGGGTTCATCTCCCGACGAGAAATTCCGCAGTCCACTGCGACAACGGGACGAACTTCGTGGGAGCTGAACGGAAGCTGGAGGAAGTTCCTCAACAATTCGAGCGAGGGCGAGAAGCAGTACGCCAGTATGAAACAGAGGAAGGGTTCAGCTTCGCCTTCATACCACCATGGGCCCCTCACTTCGTCGGTCTGTGCGAAACAGCGGTAAAATCCGCCAAGGGATTTTTGCAGCGGACCGTGGGGAACACATTTCTCACAAGCGAGGAGCTGCAAACCGTCCTCAGCGAGGTAGAAGCGATCCTTAACTCAAGGCCTATCGCTCCACTCAGCGCAGATTCAAACGACGGCGAGACGCTTACACCCACACACCTGTTAATAGGAACGTCGCTGCGAGCACTGCCAACGGAACAAGTGCCTGCCCACCAACAGGCTTGTTCAAGAAGATGGCAGCTTGTTTGCTGTGTCAAGCAGCACTTCTGGCGGAAGTGGTCAATGGACTACCTAGCCGTGCTCCAACAACGCAGCCACCACAGTAATGGACAATAGGACGAATAGTCTAAGTCATCGCAGGAGAGGACGGCAAGGCTCGAGTGGCGGACGCAAGGACTCGAAGCGGCGTCATTAGATGCCCCATTGTAAAGCTCGCAGTCCTACCTGAGCAAAATTTAAGACAGTAGACCTTCAACGCAACCGGTGTTTGGTAGAACCACAACATATGTTAATACATAAAATCTAAGAAACAAGAAAATCGGTACAACTTAAGAACTAAATTTAAAAATTGCAAATTATTGTGAATGTGTCAGAAAGGACAGAGAATTATTTGGAATAAAATTTGAATTTCGCGACTTACCAGCCATATTTATTGGTGCTATTTTTCTACTCACCATATCGATGGCAGACAGCAGAAGCTTAAAAAATGCGTTTTCTACAGGCGGCTAAACGACATTACCATCGATTATAAGTTCACTTTGACTAATATTGACAATTTATTATACAACTCTGAACCTGCAAAAGGTTCCTAATGTTAATAAAGACGCTACAATAAACAAAATGGACCTGGAGCTTATTCAATCATTTGAAACTCTGGAAGCCAAAAATGGTTTATCAATCTATCGTAAGATTTCCCGATTTTGGCAAAACCTATTACATATTTTCCTGCCCCCTATTTAGGGGGCAAGAGATTTAAGATTATAACAGACCCATTAAATATATCAATACCAAATATAACGGAAAAGAATTCTAACCAGTTAACTAAATATGGTTACTGAAATTACAGGAATTCAATTACGAAATAGAAAAGTAAAGAAACTAAATATCTGTTTCCTTGAGCAGATAAGAAAATGTAAATGGTATTGCAACTGCAAAATAAAAATAATAGCGGATTAATGCCCGGTAAACAGCACTGGTGAACCTTGAAAATACAGCCGGTGTTTTTGATATCATTTGGCATATCATACAGGCATTCGAACTATTCATCTTGGGTGACTAATGCCGTTTACTTCCTAAGCCCTGAATCCATCGGAACATGGAAGAAGCCGTTCCTTAGGTCAAGCCTTGTATCTGCAAATACTCAAGAACTTCGTCGATCAGCAGCACATATTTTCACAGTCTGTTGGTACCGTTCTTCTGCGACAATAAGACGATTGGTGACGCATACTCGCAACGACTTGGTTGTATGATCTTTTCTCCTAGCCATTGTTTGACCTGCTCATGTACCAAGACTTGATCAGTTTACGCCATTCTCCTTGGCATTTGAAAGAGAAGATCGTCGTCTTTTAGAAAGAGCTTCATGGCGACTGGTGATGTTTTCACGTCGCACCCCGTGAAACGTCGCAACCCTTTGCTTGCCGATGCCCACGTGATTCCGTTTCTCAGTCTTCAATTCCCGGTACTCCATCAGCAAAAAGACTGTCATACCGCAGAGGACATAAGTCCCAAGCATACTTTTAAACACCCGATTGGACCCAATTGCGAGATTGACCCTTGCCTCCGGCCAGGACTTGTTTAGATTACCTGTTGGTTCAGCATGACCGCACCTGTCTCCACCTGACCTTCGTGTTTGCTGCATGTCGTCTCTGCATTATCGTGACCTGTGCCCTAGTTGACCACACTGAAAGCAAGCGAAAGTCTTCGGCCGACAATTTCAGGCCAAATGCGTAGTCTCCCCACACATAAAACAAGCCTTATACTCGTATTTAAGCAATGCTGCTACACTACCGATCTCAAGTTGACTCTCGAGTATAACGCATGCCGAACGGGACCCTTTATTCCAAACTCGATGATGAGTGACTCAAATTATTTACCCCTGGCTGGCTCCGTAGGAAAAGCTTGGCGGCTGCCTTTAGAAAACGCTTGGCGTAGAGTTTACGGTGGTAGCAGTTTCCTAGATCTCCTTCAGCCATATGTTCACGTTCATGGTGCCGGAGCCGTTGAATGTAGTCATGGACTCCTCGATGTGGAATAAAGTGAAATTTCCTGACCAACCTGATGCCTCACGTATCGACACTGCATCCCCCTCGGCCTCTTCAAACTCTTCCTCGGCGAGCAACACCTCATCGTGGACCTAAGATAGCCCAAAGTGCTCAAGAAACCTGTCCTGGAGTAAGCGCTTACGTCCGTTTGTCAGTTGATTCAGTTCCGTTCATGTCAGAGCTAGGATTTCATTTAACTTCATTTACATACAACTAACACTAGATTTTCCAACAAATTTGCATACCTATTTATACCAAAGCCAGTCAGTTTAACTGTATATGACAAGTTCTATTCGTTTATATTATTATGCTTTATCGTTTGAGAGAATTGATGAAAAATATAAAAAATGGTTCTAAGACGAAGCGAGGGTTTTTTTTCCAACGAGCAAGGCAAGGCAAGGCCCCCAACATTGATAACATTGAACTTAAAAATTTAGAAATTTAATATTTCGGTTATTTATGACAATATACCAAAAAAATATGAAATTATTCCCCAAACAAATGAATTCATGCCCCAGAGCAAATTAAGTTATGCCAAAAAAAAAATTGGGACAGGACTTCATTTTCAGTTTGGGGTATAAATTCGTACCGCCATAAAAAATAATAAAATTTAAAAATTCATCAATTGTATTTTAGTTTTATTCAAAATGATCATGTGTTACATGCTTTGATAAGTTACATCAACACCGAACTTGGTTTTATTATAAAAAGATATAGTTTCAGGCAGTTTCTTGGAACTGGCATCAATTTTTTCGCCTTTGTGTTTAGTACTCAATAAAACAACTTTTTTGTTAGGCTAACTCTTATAAACAGTAAGTGTGCATTCATTTGTTTCATATAGAAGCGTTGAAAAACGTTCCATACCATATATGTTTTTGCAAGTCTTTGGAAGCTCCCATTTGTTGCAACGTACTGTACCAACCAATGCAGTATTTTTAGCTTATAATTTTGACGCCAGGGGAGACTGGTAAAAAAATTGTCGGTTGTCACACACCTTCCTTTCATGATATATGGTTCTAGAAGTCTTGTTACAACAAATTCACTGAGAGAGTTCACGAATTTCGTTTTTCATCTATTCCTAAATAAGGAAAGGCAGTTATAACATATTAAGTTTTAACATCAGAAGCCAGCCAGAATTTTATCGGAAATTTGTCTGGTTTGTTTGGCATATATTGGGTAAATCGACAAATCGTTGGAAGCAGTTGCTCATCTACTGTGTTAAATGCTCCTGGTTGGAAAGAGTTTTGACCACTCTCTATAAATTAATCCGAAACAGTTGAGACCAGCGCAAATTTATCCGTTTGCATGCGTTGATTCCTCTCATTTCTTTTATCAAAGCGAATAAAACGTAAAATTTCCGCAAAGTCATTCCTGCTCATATTTTTGTAAAAAAAATTAGGACCCCACTTGAAACATGAAAAATATGCTGTTTTACAAATTGATCATGATATAGTGTTTTTCCAGGGATGTGCAAAAATGTTTGGTTTACACGTCATTTTCCAAACAAGGGGATTTCCTAAAAGTGAAGAATGTAAAGCATTTGCACATAAAACTACAAAAACGTGTACTAGGTCAAAATGACTGGTTTCGGTATAAGTACCAAAAACAAACAATATTCTTTTTCTTATGAACACAAAATCAAATTAACTTATCAAATTGTTTGTATTTAAAAGTCATATAATAGTTTCGAAAAAAAAATACATATACACAGTAAATATTTATGAAATAAAAGGTGAAACCAGACTTTTATGGTAAATGTAGTGTTAAAGACAATTTATTCAAAATTCAAAATTAATTTAAGATATAAATTTGGCTATATTATCTTATCAATAACAGCAACAGGAAAAAACTAAAATGAAATGGTAAATATTATTGTAGATTATTATTATATTATTAAGATCTTTCGAATTCATAACAAACGTATATACTAGACAAAAATGCTTAAAACTAGTTGAACGAACAGGGTTACTTATTCTAACTTACTGACGCGGGTACTCTAAACTGAACTTAATCTTATTCTATGTCTTTCGACTTAACCTATTATCGACAGGACTAATATTTATTCAGAAAAAGAATGGAAAACTTAGTAAAAGTACATTTTTTTATATTACATATTTTTTTATTATAATAACTTACATTCTACCTTAAGATAAAACTTACAAACTATCTTATGTTAATCTACGTATATATATATATACATATATACATTTATTTATATAGTTACTATGTACACATAAGTATACGCATTATTCTTATATACATAAATAAATATGTGTATATGGATAATATTTTAGATATGCTGGTACAGCGTAGGTTACAGCCACCTCGTTATCTTTACCGCTCCACCAGCTCGCGGTTTGCACTTTAAAAATTTCTTTCTTCTTTTTGTGTGTGGCATTGTTGTTTAACTTTTTTGTTTACATAAAACTTACGCGATATCGACCTTCAGTTGCTGCCCTTTTTCTTCTTTTTTTTCACAATTGTCGTTGTCTTACTAATTTGTGTTTTTTTTTTTACGCGACTTCCCAAATATTCGATTCGAACCGTAATTTGGACAGTGTTTCTAATAGTGATAGTGAAAAAATGGTAAATGAACATGATTTAGCACAAACAATGCAAGAACAACATGATCAAATTGCTCAATTGCTCAATTGCAATTCCAGCTCAATCAACATTTGCGACAACCACACTTGGCACAACAACAAGGTCCAAATGATGAAGGAAGAAATAACGTCTTCCATTTGTCGCTGGATCAAGTCCTCAACCATTTCCGCAACATGAAGCCTTTTAGCGGCAAGGAGGATTTCAAGTTAATGGAAATCATCAACTCGGTTAACAATGCAGTAGCACTCTGCAACAGCGAACCACTCAAACAGTACGCCATCAGCATAGTATTAAATGAAAGATCGAGGGGGAAGCAAAACGCTGCGTTCAACATCTTGGAGATAATCTTACTTGAAAAGCATTGAGGTTGTTAGGTCAGTTAATTACGAGCTAAATGAAATATATAGTTTTAGAGATGAGAACAACAGGCCAGTTATATATACGCCTGAAAACAATGATAGGTACCTTCTAGGCATTGTAGGCTAGACAATGTATGTCCGTGGAAATGTAAGCAAAAATGATACGCTAATACAAATATACAATAGGCTTGCTGAGTTAAGATTTTTAGATTACGAAAGAGCAATTGATATTGCTCACCGAAAACAATAACACAGAGGCTGTAGAGTATTTAGCCAAAAAGAGGCGTAACAATAGGGTGAATTCAAGAAATAATACCGACAATAATAGCTTTAGTCGTAGAAATATAAATAATGAACAAGAACAGAATCGTGAAAATAATCATGTGAGAAGTAATAATTATTCAGCTAATTCCGGCAAATCCCATAATTACGACAATAGCTCTGGTTCTAGGTCTTCGAGAACTGGGAATAATCTCGTACAGGGCAGTGAACCAATGGAGATATAGAATAACTATTGTTATATATTTAACCAAAATATCTATACCACAATCAAAAGTACTAATGTATTCGACCATAAAGTTGTTACACCACTCCCAAAAAAATTTCTATGCAAAGGAAATGTGGCATGGAAAGTGCTTGAATTTCACAGTAAGAAATATGATGAAATTATTGATCAGAACATATTAATACCTTTAGCAGCTAAGATAGATATAGGAGAAAGACATTTAGAAGTGAAAGGAAATAAAATTATATTTGAGGACAATTAATAACATAATAATAGAATATGGGAGGCGCTACAGTCCGAGGCGGACCTGGGCCTAGCTTCGCAGCAACCACTCGTGTTGTGCATGCTATTGTTCTTGCACGAGTGTAAGAACAATTACAAAGTGACGACAATTATGCATTCGAAATAAATAATATAAGCAATTTAGAAGTAAATGATAGAAGTACTATTAGTTCTTTAAAACTGAATCATTTAAATGATCAAGAAAGGAAACTAATTACAAATCTACTGCGAATTAACCTGTTCACATGAAGTAGAACATGAAATCATCAGCAGTCCATCTTTTCCTAAATATATCACTAGTCACATTAGAAGGAAATCAACAAACCAATATCAGAAATACTTTCCCAAGGAATAATTCAAGAAAGCAATTCCCTGTTTGGACTGTTCCAAAGAAGTCGGATAGTTCTGGACAAAAAAATGGCGCCTAGTTATCGACTATCGTATACTCAATGAGGTTACTATAGACGTTAAGATCCTAATTCCCAATACGTAAAACATATTGGAGAAATTGGGAAAAGCCCAATATTTTACGACTTTGGATCTGGCAAAGGGTTTTCACCATATCGTTGTTAAGCCTCAAGCTCAAAATAAAATCGCCATTTCCACTCCAAATGGGCACTATGAGAACGTTAGGATGCCATTCGGGCTCAAAAACGCCCCTGTCGCCTTCCAACGGCTCATTAATAAAATCAAAATAAAAAAAATTCAATTTATTAATAAAATATGTGTTGTTTACCTAGACGACATTTTAATTTTCAGTACGTCTTTAGAGGAAGACATCAGTAGTATCCGTAAAATATATAACAAGTTGAGGAAAGCAAAATTAAAAATACAAGTTGACAAATGCAATTTGGGTCATGTTTTGACACACGAAGGTGTACGTCAAAATCCCGCTTAGGTTGAAGTCATTCAAAACTTAAAGCTTCCAAAAACACAGAAACAAAGTAAACCCTTTCTAGGAATAACTGGGTACTACCGCAAGCTTATACGAAATTACGCTACTATTGCTCATTTCACTTGACAAAATACCTGAAAAAGAATGTCCGAGTAAATGCAAATGATCCAAATTTTATCGCTGGTTTTGCCAAATTAAAACAACTGATAACTAACAAAACAATTTAAACTTATTACTGATGCCAGCAAAGTTGCAATTGGAGCAGTTTTGACCCAAGACGGTCACCCCATCTCTTATGCCTCCAGAACTTTAAACAATCATGAGCAAAATTACTCAACGATTGACAAAGAATTGCTGGCTATAGTTTGGGGAGTTAGATATTTCAGACCGCGTCTGTTCGGGGAAGAGTTCGAATTGCAAACGGATCATCACAAAGAGGAAGGATAACGTGATTGCAGATTTTTTAAGCCGCATAAATGCCAAGAGCGAGGAAATCAATGCGAGTACTGAGAACGAACAAAATCAGGAGAATGATAATGATGAAATTTGTGTTGCAAACTTGAACACAAATAACGAAGTACTGAACGATGTGTTAAGCGAAAAACCCGAAAAAAGTAATAATATAGACGAAGAGCAAAAAGATAGCGAATCGATGGACGCACAGACTATTCATTCACAGGAACAAAATTTAGGGGATCACATTCCTATCTTAAGTACGGTTGTTAATAGATTCAAGACACAAATTATACTTCTAGAATGTAAAAAGCAACAGTTTGAAAATGTATTTGCAAATGTTTGTAAGATCATATTGACAAAAACGATTTATCTGAAAATAAAGTCAGTGACATTTTAAGAACGCATTTGAAAAAAGGTAAAACGGGAATCTATCCTTATTTAGATGATAGTGAATATAATCAATTCCAGGAAATTATTGAAATATTTCCTAACCGAAAACTCTTTGAATTCGTGAAATGTATTCGTGTTCTATGCCTAGCAAAATGCAAAGAAGACGAAGAAATTCTGAAGGAATAAGCTGCATGTTCTCAAAATTTGCTGTACAATTTTTCTTAGAAGACAGAAATAGTTTAACAAAAGTGGATAAATTAAAGCAATATATTCAAATTAAGGGTATAGTAGGAAGGATCATTTTTGACAACGAATTTAAATCGAATAACGTAAAAGCATTTTGTTAAAAGGAAAATATAGAATATATATAAATATATATAGAATATATATAAATATAGAAATATAGAAATAATACAAAACCAAATAATCAAACTTAGATACTAAACGCTGTAATCCTATACAATAACACATACCATTCCACCATTAAATGTACCCCTTCTGAAGTAAATGAACATAACGCTGATTTCATGTTGATCAAACAGAGAATAGATTATGAAGAAAGAAGAACTTCAGGATATAATCAAATTTAGGAAATACAATCTTTTGAATGTTCATGAAAATAACATTAAACGTCCATTTAAATTCACAGATCAGGACACTTCTCATGTGCATACTAATACCATTAACAACCTCGGTAACCTAAACGGCTCTGACAATTGGCAAAATTACTAAGGAAATCTGTTACGCAAAAATTAAAGTAGATGAAGTGGATATAGTAAATAGGTTCGATATAATATTGCACATAGTTAACACAACAGAAATTATAAATATTGTAAATAGTTTAGAAATTAGTATTGAAAATTCAAACGCAGTAATAAAAGATTATTTAAAGGAGGAAGTAACTTCACTTAGAAATAAGGTACAAACTCTTTTTCACCATAGAATTAAGAGCGGACTAATAAACATTACGGGGAAAGGGCTAAAATGGCTCTTCGGTACTCAAGACGAAGATGACAAGATCGACATAGGAAAACAGCTCATTACCTACGACAACACCAATGACGAAGTTACTAATTCTCTTAACCAGCAAGTAAAAATAAATGAAAACTTCAACAGTTCAACAGATGGTACTTGTTTGGGATTCAATTTCATTATAATTTCAATCCAAACAATGTAATCTAAAATGCAATCAAAGTGTAATCTAATTTGATGTTAATTTCTTGCAAAATGTAAATTCGACCTAAGGTTGTAATGATTTCAGAATGATAATGTTGTGATGTTACATCTTCTGAACTCATTCCCTCATCGTTGTGTTTCACATACATACATACACAGGTCAGATTTTTCTAGGTTTTTTTCAGTTTTTTCTTTTGTCTTGTTGTAACATGTTATGAAAGAAAACAGTTAAAATATGTTCGGAATAAATTGAATTGGACTAATTTATATTAATTTTATTTTTCCATACATAATTTTTGGTGCCTCCGTTGAGAAATTGCCGTACGATATCATGAGGTTTAAGTTGGTGCGGCTGAAAGTGTTACCTGGCACCACGCGACGGGACTGGACAATGAATTGTGACTCTAACAAGATTCCAGCATTAAAAGATCTTGGATTTTTGGAGAAAAGAGCTCATAGCTCTACAGACATTCGCAGTGCTCAAGGCATAGACTTCCCATCGACTAGACAGCTCAAAGTGGTATCAAATCTTGTATGGCTGCAGCGTCCCACACAGGATTTCCAGATGTCAATCTTTGATGTCATTGAAACCAGTACAGCGCTTCAAGGCTTTGAAGAACTCCGGCTTGTGCTTCAATTGCCGGAATAGTGGACATACTTCGAAGCAGCGCTCCTCAGGTGGATGCCGTCAGTGTGGTCGTCAACACGACACCATGTTTTGTCGTAATAACGGTGCTCAACCCTTGGTCCCATCAACATCAACAGCGCCATTGAAAGTTTCGACACCTGCGCCAGCTCAATATCACATGGATCGTCGCCGGCTGTCCGCACTTACTTATATGAAAAATACAAATAGAGCATGATATACTATTTTACCAGGGATGTGCAAACATTTTTGTTTACACGTCATTTTCCAAACAAGGGGATTTCCTAAAAGTTAAGAATATAAAGCATTTGCACATAAGACTACAAGAACGTGTACCAGGTCATGTCTGGTTTCGGTCATGACTGGTTTTGGTGTAAGTACCAAAAACAAACAATTTTTTTTCTTATGTGAAATTGTTTGTGTTTAATTTTTATTATAAAAGTCATATAATAGTTTCGAAAAAAATACATATATGCAGCAAATATTTATGAAATAAAAGGTGAAACAAGTCATTTTGACTGGCATGGTAAATCTAGTGTTAAATACAATTTATTCTAAATTCAAAATTAACTTAAGATATATCTTGGGCTATATTATGTGATCAATACCAGCAAAAAAAAACTAAAACAATAATAACGTCCAAAACTGCCCATTCTGAAACGAGAACTGATCTGTCTTTGGACACTTTTATTCTCGTCCTTAAGGGGTTCATCTCCCGACGAGAAATTCCGCAGACAGTCCACTGCGACAACGGGACGAACTTCGTGGGAGCTCAACGGAAGATGGAGGAAGTTCGTCAACAATTCGAGCGAGGGCGAGAAGCAGTACGGCAGTGTGAAACAGAGGAAGGGTTCAGCCTCGCCTTCATACCACCATGGGCCCCCTCACTTCGTCGGTCTGTGGGAAGCAGCGGTAAAATCCACAAGGGATTTCTGCAGCGGACCGAGGGGAACACACTTCTCACAAGTGAGGAGCTGCAAACCGTCCTCAGCGAGGTAGAAGCGATCTTTAACTCAAGGCCCATCGCTCCACTCAGCGCAGATTCAAACGACGGCGACGACACCTGTTAATCTGTTAATAGGAACGTTGCTGCGAGCACTGCCGCCGGATAAAAATCGAACCGCCATAAAAAATAATAAAATTTAAAAATTCATCAATTGTATTTTAGTTTTATTCAAAATGGTCATGTGTTACATGCTTTACAAATGCAAACTTTTTTTTCACGCATATTCCGCACACATATTTCTTACAGACGTTACAATTTGTAGTTGTCTTGTTGTTATTAAAAAGTCCTATTTTGCACCATTTACGCACTGGCCGGGGATTCTGGGTTGCTGGACTGTGAATTTCACTTGCCCTCCGTTGGCTTGAGGACTGATATTCAGATGTGAGCTCTTCAGCTAATCGCAACAAAAAGTCTTTCCAAGAAATATTCCTTCCTGTTATACTTCTATACAAAATCAAGGAATTGATTCCGGCTAAATCTAAAATGTTGACAAATAATTGAAGGGACCACCTTCTGGATCCTGATTATACACAATACTTTCTTGCCATTTGATAAGTTACATCAACACCGAACTTGGTTTTATTATAAAAAGATATAGTTTCAGGCAGTTTCTTGTAACTGGCATCAATTTTTTCGCCTTTGTGTTTAGTACTCAATAAAACAACTTTTTTGTTAGGCTAACTCTTATAAGCAGTAAGTGTGCATTCATTTGTTTCATATAGAAGCGTTGAAAAACGTTCCATACCATATTTTTTTTTTTGCAAATCTTTGGAAGCTCCCATTTGTTGCAACGTACTGTACCAACCAATGCAGTATTTTTAGCTTATAATTTTGACGCCAGGAGGAGACTGGTAAAAAAATTGTCGGTTGTCACACACCTTCCTTTCATGATATTTTTTTTTTTTTGTATAATTTGCGCGTGCTCAAGGGATTGCTAATACCCTTATGTGTCCGGGGTCAAGACACAGCACGGGCCGAAGGTATAGAGGGAGAAAGGGAGAGGAGGTACCTGTGCACATTGGTTTTAAATATCTGCGGGTTGTAGTCTGTGGGAAATATTAGTTTGAGTCTCTGAATTTAACTGTGCGTCCGAAAGTAGGCTTAAGGGTATACTGATGGGCATTCCTGGCGAGACGAGTATTGCGGGTGAATTCTTGGAGAGGAGGAATGCAGTTGGCTAGCTCACTTGAGCATCGTTTGTTGAAATAACGATAAAACACGGACAAAGAAGAGACGGTACATCGATGTTCGAGCGAATCTAATGACTCTGCGATATTGTTGTCTCCTATAAGTTTTATCGCTCGCTTTTAAATTCTATCAAGTAGGTGCAGTGTGGTCTTGGGGGCACCAGACCAGATATGAGCGTTATACTCAAGCTTGGGGCGGAGGTACGCCTTATAAATTAAAGCCACATCAGAAGGGGTGAAATATTTCTTGCATCGATTAAGAAAACCTAAACATTTCGCAGCATTTTTGGCGACCTCAAATATGTGATCGCCCCAACTAAGTGCTGTGTTGATACACATACCAAGAATGGAAAGTTTTCCGGTTTCATCGACACAAGCGCCATTCATGGATAATGGCTGATTATCAAGGGTTCGCGTGAGTGACAGCAGACAGCATTGAGTTTTCGAAGCATTGAATTCCACTCTATTGTTCTTTGCCCAGTTAATTATGCTGTCAAGATCGGAATTCAACGTGCTTAACATACGCTGCCGTTCAAATTCTAAGGCCGAAGGCCGGAGTCGTGAGTCTAGGAACGAATATGAAAAGCTAAGGGTGCTGTCATCAGCGAAGGAATGGATTCGATTAGAAGTAGCAGACAAGAGATCATTTATTAAAATGAGAAAGAGTGTCGGAGACAGAACTGAGCCTTGGGGAACACCAGCATTAATTTGGTGGGTATCAGACTTGAACCCATCCAAAACAACTTGAATTGAACGGTTCGAAAGGTAATTTCTAATCCATAGAAGAAGAGATTCATCGATACCATAGGCACGCATTTTCGACAAGAGAGCTTGATGCCAAACTCTGTCAAATGCTTTAGAAATATCAAGCGCAACGATCTTGCTTTCGAGAGAATTGTGCAAAGATTGGTTCCACTTTTCGGTGAGATAAGCTATCAAATCACCAGTGGACCTGTCGCTGTGGAAACCATATTGTCGGTCATTAAGATATTTCATAAGCTGACGATTTATCAGCGTTTCCATGACCTTAGAAAGAAGGGACGTAAGTGCTATGGGTCGGTACGAGGTGGGTGACGAAGATTCGCCCTTTTTAGGGACTGGCTGGACAAATGCTGTTTTCCATCTGCTCGGAAAGAGACCTAAAGAGTAGGATAGATGAAAAAGCTTACGCAGTGGTTTTGCCAGCACAGAAGAACACCTCTTCAGAAGTATAGGGGGAATACCATCCGGGACAGCGGATTTGTGCACGTCGAGATCATTCAGTACTCTTGCAACTGTACGAGTGCGGAAGTGGATTTGTCCCATGGTGAAATCAACGCTCTCAAGTACAGGTGGAGACAAATTGGAATCCGGCAGTGTTGAGCTAGCTGCAAAATGAGCCGCAAGCAGATTAGCTTTGTCCAAAGAGCTGACAGCTGCAATGTCATTGTAAATGAGCGTGGGAATTGAAGATGAGGCGGAATTCTTTACGTTTTTTACAAATGACCAAAAGTTTTTGCTACCCTTGGGACATTGTAGTACTTTTTGCCTCAACTTTTGCTCATACACGTCTGATAGTTGCATTACAGTCATTTCTGGCCCGTTTAAACTTCTTCCGGTTTTACTCAGTAGGGTTGGCTTTGTATGTCCGGAAATTCAACTCTCTCATCCTAATAGCCTCTTTACAGCTCGAGTCATACCATGCGTTTGCTTCGGGCTTGATACTCTTCACTCTGTGAGGAATGAAGGTTCTCATGCCCAGCAGAAGAATATTTGTGATCATATCAGCAGCGCCATCCACGTCACTATCGAGGAAGCAAAGTGACCAGTTAAAATTCCTAAAGAAGTTGTTAAGTTTGTTCCAATCGGCTTTCTCGTACAGCCAAACTGTTCTTTTAGGAATTTGTTCTCTAACTCTGTGTGGTGATAACGAGAATTTTGCTGATACGACCAATGGTCCGACGAGCCTAGAGGCGACAGTATATCAACAGAATATGTATCAGGATGAGAGGTGAGAAACAGGTCCAGGGTGTTGGCGGAATGATCTGCAATGTCAGGTATTCGTGTGGGCTCATTTACAAGCTGGGTCAGATTGTTTACCTCAGCAAAGATTTCGACGTACCTTCCTTCGGGTGTTGTCTGACCTGAATGCCGAAGCCAATTAGAATTGTGTACATTGAAATCGCCCGCAATGGCAATTTCAGTGCGAGGATACAGTGAGGTATACAATTCTTGAGATGGAATCGGATAGCGCATCAAATTCGTTAAAAGTTGAATTGCTATCCAAGCTTGGACTTCTATAAATAAAGCAGTAGTGGCTTAAATGCTTACGGACATGGAGTTTTAACCACAGAAAATTAAATTCCGGATTGGAACAGAGGCCGTATTGTGGTTGAATTTGGTAAGCTACATCACTACGCACGTAAATGGCGAGACCGCGGTGTAAAAGAGTGGCACCAAGCTATATCCAGGCAAGTTCAAATCCGATAATTCGGTATTCTCACCTACCTGTGTTTCACTCAGCGCAAGACAGCTGGTTTGAAACGGGATAGGTGGACATACACAGCGAAGAGATTCGCTCTAAGCCCACGCACATTGCTCACATCAACCCTAAAACTTCCCATAAAGGACAAAACGCAGATATGAAAAAACCAACTCCGACTGCAAGTGGTGAAGCAGAAATGAGAAGTGCAAATTCAAAATTAGCTTCCCAACAACAATCGATTTAGGTGTTATGCCCATACATCGATTCGAGCTGGTCCACCAACAAATTCACACTTCTAAGATCCGCTATGTCAGATGCTACGCACTCTCACTCATTGCATCAGCCCGCCTGATGGAATCAAACGGGAGGTGCGACCGAGAATGCGCAACAGTGGCTTGTGCAGGAAAGGGGCGAGAGGG
This sequence comes from Eristalis intricaria, assembly GCA_964034865.1. Classification (NCBI taxonomy): domain Eukaryota; kingdom Metazoa; phylum Arthropoda; class Insecta; order Diptera; family Syrphidae; genus Eristalis; species Eristalis intricaria. The sequence continues at coordinate 13,887,957 of OZ035874.1, forward strand.
AGCGGACCGGATGCACTCGACACCGAAACACTTCTAACTAGCACTTCTTTTTTCGGGCACTCGCGGAGCTTGTGAGGGTGGAGGGACCGCGGGGCTTATTTTTTTTTTTTTTGCTGTTTCACTCGCGTTATGCACGGTCGGAGACAAGTGCACGCATCGGAGGATGGCACAGAAACGAACTGTGTTAAATGCTCCTGGTTTGCAAGAGTTTTGACCATTCTCTATAAATTAATCCCAAACAGATGAGACCAGCGCAAATTTATCCGTTTGCATGCGTTGACTCCTCTCATTTCTCATATTCCTGCTCACATTTGGAAAAAAAATCAGTACCCCACTTGAAATATGAAAAATATGCTGTTATACAAATTGATCATGATATACTATTTTACCAGGGATGTGCAATCATTTTTGTTTACACGTCATTTTTCAAACAAGGGGATTTCCTAAAAGTGAAGAATGTAAAGCATTTGCACATAAAACTACAAAAACGTGTACCAGGTCAAAATGACTGGTTTCGGTGTAAGTACCGAAAACAAGCAATTTTTTTTCTTATGTTAAATTGTTTGTATTTAATTTTTATTATAAAAGTCATATAATAGTTTCGAAACACATAATATACACAGTAAATATTTATGAAATAAAAGGTGAAACCAGTCATTTTGACTGGCATGGTAAATCTAGTGTTAAATACAATTTATTCAAGATTCAAAATTAATTTAAGATATAACTTTGGCTATATTATTTTATCAATGACAGCAACAGGAAAAAACTAAAACAATAACCATTGACAAATATTATTGTAGATTATTATTGTATTATTAAGATCTTTCGAATTCATAACAAACGTATATACTAGACAAAAATGCTTAAAACTAGTTGTATTCTAAACTGAACTTAATCTTATGCTATGTCTTTCGACTCAACCTATCATCGACAGGACTAATATTTATTCAGAAAAAAATGGAAAACTTAGTAACAGTACATTTTTTTATATTATATATTTTTTATTATAATAGCTTACATTCTACCTTAAGATAAAACTTACAAACTATCTTATGTTAATCTACGTATATATATATATACATATATACATTTATTTATAAAGTTACTATGTACACTTACGTATACGCATTATTCTTACATACATAAATAAATATGTGTATATGGATACTATTTTAGATATGCTGGTACCGCGTAGGTTACAGCCACCTCGTTATCTTTACCGCTCCACAAGGTCGCGGTTTCCACTTTGGTCTGGACACGGCTCTTGCGGTACGGGTAAATTTCTTTCTTCTTTCTGTGTCTGGCATTGTTGTTTAACTTTTTTGTTTACTTAAAACTTACGTGATATCGACCTTCAGTTGCTGCCCTTTTTCTTTTTTTTTCACAATTGTCGTTGTCTTACTAATTGGTGTTTTTTTTGTACACGACTTCCCAAGCTCCGCAAAACCACAGACAAACTGTCCCAGACCTGAAGTCATCAATTCTGTTGATAGGCCTACACCGATAGCGACTCAGTATGGTCGAGCAACACACACGGAGTTCATGTGAAACACCTGAGTAAGCAATTTCCACGAATTGCAGTTTGTCTAATTGAAAAGTAATCGAGAATTGATAAGTTTTAGTTCAAGCTTCGGTCGAGGCGGTCGACTTCTCCGAAGAGAAATTAATAAAGTGATTTTAAATACGTATATACATGTGTAATTCATTAATTTTGTTTTTGGTTTCTAAAGAACACCAAAATACGTAACTATCGCAGTCGGTTGTTTAATTTTTCAAAGAAAATCAAATCAGTGATCGAACTCCTGGATGAAAAATAAATTGAACAATATATACGATTCGAACCGTAATTTTGACAGTGTTTCTAACAGTGTTAGTGAAAAAATGGCAAATGAACATGATGATAGCACAAGCAATGCAAGAACAACATGATCAAATTGCTCAATTGCAATTCCAGTTCAATCAACATTTGCGACAACCAAACTTGGCACAACAACAATGTCCAAATGATGAAGGAAGAAATAACGTCTTCCATTTGTCGCCGGAGCAAGTCCTCAACCATGTCCGCAACATGAAGCCTTTTAGCGGCAAGGAGGATTTCAAGTTAATGGAAATCATCAACTCGGTTAACAATGCAGTAGCACTCTGCAACAGCGAACCACTCAAACAGTACGCCATCAAGATAGTATTAAATGAAAGATCCAGGGGGAAGCAAAACGCTGCATTCAACGTCTTGGAGATAATCTTACTTAAAAAGCATTAAGGTAGTAACCCTAAGAGAATTATTTAATAAGGTTAGGTCAGTTAATTACGAGCCAAATGAACTATATAGTTTTAAAGATGAGAACAACAGGCCAGTTATATATACGCCTGAAAACAATGATAGTTACCTTCTAGGCAATGTAGTCCGTGGAAATGTAAGCAAAAATGATACGCTAATACAAATGTAGAATAGGTTTGCTGAGTTAAGATTATTAGATTATGAAAGAGCAATTGATATTGCTCACCGAAAACAGACCAATTTTAGAGATCTTAGTCGACAGAATTTGTACAGACAAAACGACAACAATAACTCAGAGGCTGTAAAGTATTTAGCCAAAAATATGCGTAACAATAGGGTGAATTCAAGAAATAATACCGACAATAAAAGCTTTAGTCGTAGAAATATATATAATGAACAAGAACAGAGTCGTGAAAATAATCATGTGAGAAGTAATTATTCAGCTAATTCTGGCAGATCCCGTAATTACGAAAATAACTCTGGTTCTAGGTATTCGAGAACTGGGAATAATCTCGTACAGGGCAGTGAACCAATGGAGATAGGAAATATAAGTCGAAATTTTACAAAAAACCTCAGTCACAAAATTACCAATAGCAGCAATAACTATTGGTAACCAAAATATCTATACCACAATCAAAAGTACTAATGTATTCGACCATAAAGTTGTTACACCACTCCCAAAAAAATGTCTATGCAAAGGAACTGTAGCATGGAAAGTGCTTGCATTTCACAGTAAGAAATATGATGCAATTATTGATCAGAACATATTAATACCTTTAGCAGCTAAGATAGATATAGGAGAAAGACATTTAGAAGTGAAACGAAATAAAATTATATGTGAGGACAATTAATAATATAATAATATAATATGGGTGGCGCTATATTCCGAGGCGGACATGGGCCTAGCTTCTCAGCAACCACTCGTTTTGTGCGTGCTATTGCTCTTGCACGAGTGTAAGAACAATTACAAAGTGAGGACAGTTATCCATTCGAAATAAATAATATAAGCAATTTAGAAGTAAATTATAGAAGTACTATTCGTTCTTTAACTGTTACTGAATCATTTCAATGATCAAGAAAGGAAACTAATTACAAATCTCCTAAGGGACTACCTAGAGCTCTTTTTCAAAGAGGGTGTCAAACTAACCTGTTCACATGAAGTAGAACATGAAATCATCAGCAGTTAGTAATCCCAACTTTTCCTAAATATATCCCCAGTCACATGAGAAGGAAATCAACAAACCAATATCAGAAATGCTTTCCCAAGGAATAATTAAAGAAAGCAATTCCCTGTTTGGACTGTTCCAAAGAAGTCGGATAATTCTGGACAAAAAAATGGCGCCTAGTTATCGACTATCGTATACTCAATGAAGTTACTATAGACGTTAAGATCCTAATTCCCAATATGTAAAACATATTGGACAAATTGGGAAAAGCCCAATATTTTACGACTTTGGATCTGGCAAAGGGTTTTCATCATATCGTTGTTAAGCCTCAAGATCAAAAGAAAACCACCTTTTCCACTCCAAATGAGTACTATGAGTACGTTAGGGTGCCATTCGGGCTCAAAAATGCCCCTGTCGCCTTCCAACGGCTCATTAATAAAATCAAAATAAAAAATATTCAATTTATTAATAAAATATGTGTCGTTTACTTAGACGACATTTTAATTTTCAGTACGTCTTTAGAGGAAGACATCAGTAGTATCCGTAAAATATATAACAAGTTGAGGGAAGAAAAATTAAAAATACAAGTTGACAAATGCAATTTGGGTCATGTTTTGATACCCGAAGGTGTAGGTCTAAATCCCGCTAGGGTTGAAGTCATTCAAAACTTAAAGCTTCCTAAAACACAGAAACAAATCAAACTCTTTCTGGGAATAACTGGGTACTACCGCAAGCTTATACGAAATTACGCTACTATTGCTCATTTCACTTGACAAAATACCTGAAAAAGAATGTCCGAGTAAATGCAAATGATCCAAATTTTATCGCTGGTTTTGCCAAATTAAAACAACTGATAACTAACAAAACAATTTAAACTTATTACTGATGCCAGCAAAGTTGCAATTGGAGCAGTTTTGACCCAAGACGGTCACCCCATCTCTTATGCCTCCAGAACTTTAAACAATCATGAGCAAAATTACTCAACGATTGACAAAGAATTGCTGGCTATAGTTTGGGGAGTTAGATATTTCAGACCGTGTCTGTTCGGGAAAGAGTTCGAATTGCAAACGGATCATCATAAAGAGGAAGGATAACGTGATTGCAGATTTTTTAAGCCGCATAAATGCCAAGAGCGAGGAAATCAATGCGAGTACTGAGAACGAACAAAATCAGGAGAATGATAATGATGAAATTTGTGTTGCAAACTTGAACACAAATAACGAAGTACTGAACTATGTGTTAAGCGAAAAACCCGAAAAAAGTAATAATATAGACGAAGAGCAAAAAGATAGCGAATCAATGGATGCACAGACTATTCATTCACAGGAACAAAATTTAGCGGATCACATTCCTATCTTAAGTACGGTTGTTAATAGATTCAACACACAAATTATACTTCTAGAATGTAAAAAGCAACAGCTTGAAAATGTATTTGCAAATGTTTGTAAGTTCATATTGACAAAAACGATTTATCTGAAAATAAAGTCAGTGACATTTTAAGAACGCATTTGAAAAAAGGTAAAACGGGAATCTATCCTTATTTAGATGATAGTGAATATAATCAATTCCAGGAAATTATTGAAATATTTCCTAACCGAAAAGTCTTTGAATTCGTGAAATGTATTCGTGTTCTATGCCTAGCAAAATGCAAAGAAGACGAAGAAATTCTGAAGGAACAAGCTGCATGTTCTCAAAATTTGCTGTAACATTTTTCTTAGAAGACAGAAATAGTTTAACAAAAGTGGATAAATTAAGGCAATATATTCAAATAAAGGGTATAGTAGGAAAGTTAATTTTTGACAACGAACTTAAATCGAATAACGTAGCAGCATTTTGTTAAAAGGAAAATATAGAATTCCATAATACAAAACCAAATAATCACACCGGAAATTCCGATGTAGAATGGCACTTTAAATTAGGGCTTCTTAGGGATCTCGAAGAAAAACAACCTATCAAAACTCAGATGCTAAACGCTGCAGTCCTATACAATAACACATACCATTCCACCATTAAATGTACCCCTTCTGAAGTAAATGAACATAACGTTGATTTCATCCTAATCAAACAGAGAATAGATTATGAAGAAAGAAGAACTTCAGGATATATTCAAATTTAGGAAATACAATCTTTTGAATGTTCATGAAAATAACATTAAACGTCCATTTAAATTCACAGATCAGGACACTTCTCATGTGCATACTAATACTGTTAATAACCTCGGTAACCCAAACGGCTCTGACAATTGGCAAAATTACTAAGAAAATCTGTTACGCAAATATTAAAGTAGATGAAGTGGAGAAGTAAATTGGTTCGATATAATATTGCACATAGTTAACACAACAGAAATTATTAATACTGTAAATAGTTTAGAAATTAGTATTGAAAATTCAAACGCAGTAAGAAAAGATTATTTAAAGGAGGAAGTAACTTCACTTAAAAATAAGGTACAAACTATTTTTCACCATAGAATTAAGAGAGGACTAATAAACATTACTGGGAAAGGGCTAAAATGGCTCTTCGGTACTCAAGACGAAGATGATAAGATCGACATAGAAAAACAGCTCATGACCTACGACAACACCAATGACGAAGTTACTAATTCTCTTAACCAGCAAGTAAAAATAGATGAAAACTTCAACAGTTCAACAGATGGTACTTGTTTGGGATTCAATTTCATTATAATTTCAATCCAAACAATGTAATCTAAAATGCAATCAAAGTGTAATCTAATTTGATGTTAATTTCTTGCAAAATGTAAATTCGACCTAAGGTTGTAATGATTTGAGAATGATAATGTTGTGATGTTACATCTTCTGAACTCATTCCCTCATCGTTCTGTTTCACATACATACATACACAGGTCAGATTTTTCTAGGTTTTTTTTCAGTTTTTTCTTTTGTCTTGTTGTAACATGTTATGAAAGAAAGCAGTTAAAATATGTTCGGAATAAATTTAATTGGACTAATTTATATTAAATAAAGAAAATAAAGTGTGAATTCATTTTTCCATACATAATTTTTGGTGCCTCCTTTGAGAAATTGCCGTACGATATCATGAGGTTTAAGTTGGTGCGGCTGAAAGTGATGCCCCCCTGCAACGCTTGAGTCGGCAAAATCTTCAGACACGAACGCTGGGTCTACCGTTGACATCGAGTTACATCCTGTATCGATCCCTACGCTAATTTTCTTGCTTTAATGAAGGAAGTCTACAAACTAAGCAAGCTCCGACAAGCCATCAGTGGAAGCGTAGTGTCATTAATTAATGGGCTATACTCCGGTGGTTATCAAGAAGTGTGGACAGCACTGAAAAATCGCTTTGACAACCAGAATCTGTTTGCCGAAATACATGTCTCCCGCTTCCTTAACATGAACACGGCCACAGAGGAGACAGCGAAGATGTTGCTGACAGTCGTGGACACAGTGAAGGAATAGCTACGTGCACTCAGGGTCATGAAACTTCCGGTCGACCAGTGGGATGCCTTAGCGGTGCCAATAGTTACATCCAAGTTACCTGGCAGCACGGGACTGGACAATGAATTGTGACTCTAACAAGATTCCAGCGTTAAAAGATCTTCTTGGATTTTTGGAGAAAAGAGCTCATAGCTCTACAGACATTCGCAGTGCTCAAGGCATAGACTTCCCATCGACTAGACAGCTCAAGGTGGTATCAAATCTTGTATTGCTGCAGCGGCCCACAGAGGATTTCCAGATGTCAATCTTTGATGTCATTGAAACCAGTACAGCGCTACGAGGCTTTGAAGAACTCCGGCTTGTGCTTCAATTGTCTGAATAGTGGACATACTTCGAAGCAGCGCTCCTCAGGTGGATGCCGTCAGTGTGGTCGTCAACACGACACCATGTTTTGTAGTAATAACGTCAACATCAACAGCGCCATCGAAAGTGTCGACACCTGCGCCAGCCCAATATCACCTGGATCATAGCCGGCTGTCCGCACTTACTTATATGAAAAATACAAATTGATCATGATATACTATTTTACCAGGGATGTGCAAACATTTTTGTTTACACGTCATTTTCCAAACAAGGGGATTTCCTAAAAGTGAAGAATATAAAGCATTTGCACATAAAACTACAAAAACGTGTACCAAAATACGTAACTATCGCAATGGGTTGTTTAATTTTTCAAAGTAAATCAAATCAGTGATCGAACTCCTGGATGAAAAATAAATTGAACAATATATACGATTCGAACCGTAATTTTGACAGTGTTTCTAACAGTGTTAGTGAAAAAATGGCAAATGAACATGATGATAGCACAAGCAATGCAAGAACAACATGATCAAATTGCTCAATTGCAATTCCAGTTCAATCAACATTTGCGACAACCAAACTTGGCACAACAACAATGTCCAAATGATGAAGGAAGAAATAACGTCTTCCATTTGTCGCCGGAGCAAGTCCTCAACCATGTCCGCAACATGAAGCCTTTTAGCGGCAAGGAGGATTTCAAGTTAATGGAAATCATCAACTCGGTTAACAATGCAGTAGCACTCTGCAACAGCGAACCACTCAAACAGTACGCCATCAAGATAGTATTAAATGAAAGATCCAGGGGGAAGCAAAACGCTGCATTCAACGTCTTGGAGATAATCTTACTTAAAAAGCATTAAGGTAGTAACCCTAAGAGAATTATTTAATAAGGTTAGGTCAGTTAATTACGAGCCAAATGAACTATATAGTTTTAAAGATGAGAACAACAGGCCAGTTATATATACGCCTGAAAACAATGATAGTTACCTTCTAGGCAATGTAGTCCGTGGAAATGTAAGCAAAAATGATACGCTAATACAAATGTAGAATAGGTTTGCTGAGTTAAGATTATTAGATTATGAAAGAGCAATTGATATTGCTCCCCGAAAACAGACCAATTTTAGAGATCTTAGTCGACAGAATTTGTACAGACAAAACGACAACAATAACTCAGAGGCTGTAAAGTATTTAGCCAAAAATATGCGTAACAATAGGGTGAATTCAAGAAATAATACCGACAATAAAAGCTTTAGTCGTAGAAATATATATAATGAACAAGAACAGAGTCGTGAAAATAATCATGTGAGAAGTAATTATTCAGCTAATTCTGGCAGATCCCGTAATTACGAAAATAACTCTGGTTCTAGGTATTCGAGAACTGGGAATAATCTCGTACAGGGCAGTGAACCAATGGAGATAGGAAATATAAGTCGAAATTTTACAAAAAACCTCAGTCACAAAATTACCAATAGCAGCAATAACTATTGGTAACCAAAATATCTATACCACAATCAAAAGTACTAATGTATTCGACCATAAAGTTGTTACACCACTCCCAAAAAAATGTCTATGCAAAGGAACTGTAGCATGGAAAGGCTTGCATTTCACAGTAAGAAATATGATGCAATTATTGATCAGAACATATTAATACCTTTAGCAGCTAAGATAGATATAGGAGAAAGACATTTAGAAGTGAAACGAAATAAAATTATATGTGAGGACAATTAATAATATAATAATATAATATGGGTGGCGCTATATTCCGAGGCGGACATGGGCCTAGCTTCTCAGCAACCACTCGTTTTGTGCGTGCTATTGCTCTTGCACGAGTGTAAGAACAATTACAAAGTGAGGACAGTTATCCATTCGAAATAAATAATATAAGCAATTTAGAAGTAAATTATAGAAGTACTATTCGTTCTTTAACTGTTACTGAATCATTTCAATGATCAAGAAAGGAAACTAATTACAAATCTCCTAAGGGACTACCTAGAGCTCTTTTTCAAAGAGGGTGTCAAACTAACCTGTTCACATGAAGTAGAACATGAAATCATCAGCAGTTAGTAATCCCAACTTTTCCTAAATATATCCCCAGTCACATGAGAAGGAAATCAACAAACCAATATCAGAAATGCTTTCCCAAGGAATAATTAAAGAAAGCAATTCCCTGTTTGGACTGTTCCAAAGAAGTCGGATAATTCTGGACAAAAAAATGGCGCCTAGTTATCGACTATCGTATACTCAATGAAGTTACTATAGACGTTAAGATCCTAATTCCCAATATGTAAAACATATTGGACAAATTGGGAAAAGCCCAATATTTTACGACTTTGGATCTGGCAAAGGGTTTTCATCATATCGTTGTTAAGCCTCAAGATCAAAAGAAAACCACCTTTTCCACTCCAAATGAGTACTATGAGTACGTTAGGGTGCCATTCGGGCTCAAAAATGCCCCTGTCGCCTTCCAACGGCTCATTAATAAAATCAAAATAAAAAATATTCAATTTATTAATAAAATATGTGTCGTTTACTTAGACGACATTTTAATTTTCAGTACGTCTTTAGAGGAAGACATCAGTAGTATCCGTAAAATATATAACAAGTTGAGGGAAGAAAAATTAAAAATACAAGTTGACAAATGCAATTTGGGTCATGTTTTGATACCCGAAGGTGTAGGTCTAAATCCCGCTAGGGTTGAAATCATTCAAAACTTAAAGCTTCCTAAAACACAGAAACAAATCAAACTCTTTCTGGGAATAACTGGGTACTACCGCAAGCTTATACGAAATTACGCTACTATTGCTCATTTCACTTGACAAAATATCTGAAAAAGAATGTCCGAGTAAATGCAAATGATCCAAATTTTATCGCTGGTTTTGCCAAATTAAAACAACTGATAACTAACAAAACAATTTAAACTTATTACTGATGCCAGCAAAGTTGCAATTGGAGCAGTTTTGACCCAAGACGGTCACCCCATCTCTTATGCCTCCAGAACTTTAAACAATCATGAGCAAAATTACTCAACGATTGACAAAGAATTGCTGGCTATAGTTTGTGGAGTTAGATATTTCAGACCGTGTCTGTTCGGGAAAGAGTTCGAATTGCAAACGGATCATCATAAAGAGGAAGGATAACGTGATTGCAGATTTTTTAAGCCGCATAAATGCCAAGAGCGAGGAAATCAATGCGAGTACTGAGAACGAACAAAATCAGGAGAATGATAATGATGAAATTTGTGTTGCAAACTTGAACACAAATAACGAAGTACTGAACGATGTGTTAAGCGAAAAACCCGAAAAAAGTAATAATATAGACGAAGAGCAAAAAGATAGCGAATCAATGGATGCACAGACTATTCATTCACAGGAACAAAATTTAGCGGATCACATTCCTATCTTAAGTACGGTTGTTAATAGATTCAACACACAAATTATACTTCTAGAATGTAAAAAGCAACAGCTTGAAAATGTATTTGCAAATGTTTGTAAGTTCATATTGACAAAAACGATTTATCTGAAAATAAAGTCAGTGACATTTTAAGAACGCATTTGAAAAAAGGTAAAACGGGAATCTATCCTTATTTAGATGATAGTGAATATAATCAATTCCAGGAAATTATTGAAATATTTCCTAACCGAAAAGTCTTTGAATTCGTGAAATGTATTCGTGTTCTATGCCTAGCAAAATGCAAAGAAGACGAAGAAATTCTGAAGGAACAAGCTGCATGTTCTCAAAATTTGCTGTAACATTTTTCTTAGAAGACAGAAATAGTTTAACAAAAGTGGATAAATTAAAGCAATATATTCAAATAAAGGGTATAGTAGGAAAGTTAATTTTTGACAACGAACTTAAATCGAATAACGTAGCAGCATTTTGTTAAAAGGAAAATATAGAATTCCATAATACAAAACCAAATAATCACACCGGAAATTCCGATGTAGAATGGCACTTTAAATTAGGGCTTCTTAGGGATCTCGAAGAAAAACAACCTATCAAAACTCAGATGCTAAACGCTGCAGTCCTATACAATAACACATACCATTCCACCATTAAATGTACCCCTTCTGAAGTAAATGAACATAACGTTGATTTCATGTTAATCAAACAGAGAATAGATTATGAAGAAAGAAGAACTTCAGGATATATTCAAATTTAGGAAATACAATCTTTTGAATGTTCATGAAAATAACATTAAACGTCCATTTAAATTCACAGATCAGGACACTTCTCATGTGCATACTAATACTGTTAATAACCTCGGTAACCCAAACGGCTCTGACAATTGGCAAAATTACTAAGAAAATCTGTTAACGTAATCTGTTAAAGTAGATGAAGTGGAGAAGTAAATTGGTTCGATATAATATTGCACATAGTTAACACAACAGAAATTATTAATACTGTAAATAGTTTAGAAATTAGTATTGAAAATTCAAACGCAGTAAGAAAAGATTATTTAAAGGAGGAAGTAACTTCACTTAAAAATAAGGTACAAACTATTTTTCACCATAGAATTAAGAGAGGACTAATAAACATTACTGGGAAAGGGCTAAAATGGCTCTTCGGTACTCAAGACGAAGATGATAAGATCGACATAGAAAAACAGCTCATGACCTACGACAACACCAATGACGAAGTTACTAATTCTCTTAACCAGCAAGTAAAAATAGATGAAAACTTCAACAGTTCAACAGATGGTACTTGTTTGGGATTCAATTTCATTATAATTTCAATCCAAACAATGTAATCTAAAATGCAATCAAAGTGTAATCTAATTTGATGTTAATTTCTTGCAAAATGTAAATTCGACCTAAGGTTGTAATGATTTGAGAATGATAATGTTGTGATGTTACATCTTCTGAACTCATTCCCTCATCGTTCTGTTTCACATACATACATACACAGGTCAGATTTTTCTAGGTTTTTTTTCAGTTTTTTCTTTTGTCTTGTTGTAACATGTTATGAAAGAAAGCAGTTAAAATATGTTCGGAATAAATTTAATTGGACTAATTTATATTAAATAAAGAAAATAAAGTGTGAATTCATTTTTCCATACATAATTTTTGGTGCCTCCTTTGAGAAATTGCCGTACGATATCATGAGGTTTAAGTTGGTGCGGCTGAAAGTGATGCCCCCCTGCAACGCTTGAGTCGGCAAAATCTTCAGACACGAACGCTGGGTCTACCGTTGACATCGAGTTACATCCTGTATCGATCCCTACGCTAATTTTCTTGCTTTAATGAAGGAAGTCTACAAACTAAGCAAGCTCCGACAAGCCATCAGTGGAAGCGTAGTGTCATTAATTAATGGGCTATACTCCGGTGGTTATCAAGAAGTGTGGACAGCACTGAAAAATCGCTTTGACAACCAGAATCTGTTTGCCGAAATACATGTCTCCCGCTTCCTTAACATGAACACGGCCACAGAGGAGACAGCGAAGATGTTGCTGACAGTCGTGGGCACAGTGCAGGAATAGCTACGTGCACTCAGGGTCATGAAACTTCCGGTCGACCAGTGGGATGCCTTAGCGGTGCCAATAGTTACATCCAAGTTACCTGGCAGCACGGGACTGGACAATGAATTGTGACTCTAACAAGATTCCAGCGTTAAAAGATCTTCTTGGATTTTTGGAGAAAAGAGCTCATAGCTCTACAGACATTCGCAGTGCTCAAGGCATAGACTTCCCATCGACTAGACAGCTCAAGGTGGTATCAAATCTTGTATTGCTGCAGCGGCCCACAGAGGATTTCCAGATGTCAATCTTTGATGTCATTGAAACCAGTACAGCGCTACGAGGCTTTGAAGAACTCCGGCTTGTGCTTCAATTGTCTGAATAGTGGACATACTTCGAAGCAGCGCTCCTCAGGTGGATGCCGTCAGTGTGGTCGTCAACACGACACCATGTTTTGTAGTAATAACGTCAACATCAACAGCGCCATCGAAAGTGTCGACACCTGCGCCAGCCCAATATCACCTGGATCATAGCCGGCTGTCCGCACTTACTTATATGAAAAATACAAATTGATCATGATATACTATTTTACCAGGGATGTGCAAACATTTTTGTTTACACGTCATTTTCCAAACAAGGGGATTTCCTAAAAGTGAAGAATATAAAGCATTTGCACATAAAACTACAAAAACGTGTACCAAAATACGTAACTATCGCAATGGGTTGTTTAATTTTTCAAAGTAAATCAAATCAGTGATCGAACTCCTGGATGAAAAATAAATTGAACAATATATACGATTCGAACCGTAATTTTGACAGTGTTTCTAACAGTGTTAGTGAAAAAATGGCAAATGAACATGATGATAGCACAAGCAATGCAAGAACAACATGATCAAATTGCTCAATTGCAATTCCAGTTCAATCAACATTTCCGACAACCAAACTTGGCACAACAACAATGTCCAAATGATGAAGAAGGAAATAACGTCTTCCATTTGTCGCCGGAGCAAGTCCTCAACCATGTCCGCAACATGAAGCCTTTTAGCGGTAAGGAGGATTTCAAGTTAATGGAAATCATCAACTCGGTTAACAAGGCAGTAGCACTCTGCAACAGCGAACCACTCAAACAGTACGCCATCAGCATAGTATTAAATGAAAGATCGAGGGGGAAGCAAAACGCTGCGTTCAACATCTTGGAGATAATCTTACTTAAAAAGCATTAAGGTAGTAACCCTAAGAGAATTATTTAATAAGGTTAGGTCAGTTAATTATGAGCTAAATGAACTATATAGTTTTAAAGATGAGAAAAACAGGCCCGTTATATATACGCCCGAAAACAATGATAGGTACTTTCTAGGCATTGTAGGCTAGACAATGTAGTTCGTGGAAATGTAAGCTAAAATGATACGCTAATACAAATGTACAATAAGTTTGCTGAGTTAAGATTATTAGATTACGAAAGAGCAATTGATATTGCTCACCGAAAACGGACCAATTTTAGAGATTTTAGTCGACAAAATTTGTACAGACAAAACGACAACAATAACTCAGAGACTGTAGAGTATTTAGCCAACAATAGGAGTAACAATAGGGTGAATACAAGAAATAATACCGACAATAATAGCTTTAGTAGTAGAAATTTAAATAATGAACAAGAACAGAATCGTGACAATATTCATGTGAGAAGTAATAATTATTCGGCTAAGTCTGGCAGATCCCTTAAATTCGACAATAACTCTGGTTTTAGGTCTGCGAGAACTGGGAATAATTGTTACAAGCCAAAATGTCACATATCCCATAAATACTATCTTATAAATAAAATGTAGATATACAACGCTGAGTGCATCATTAATATCTGTCACTTGACACTCAACATAGAATAGAATCATAAAGTATTATTTTTCACTGTACCAATATCTGGCACTTGATGCCCAACATTAAATAACAAAACCCATAAAATAATATCTGGCACTTCATGCCCATCATAAAATAAAAACCGATAAACGCATCCAACATTTGACACTTCGATGCTGCGCAATCAACATTGACCTGCTAAAAACTACCACGCAATGGACGCATGGTGAATAGATAATGAAGTCAGTGTCTGGCGTAAGATATCATTAAGATTTTTCCTCAGTCATGTTTTAGTCATAGTGAGTGATACAGTATAGTTTCTTTTTGTACGTTATACCTAAGTATATTTGATTTATATAAAGAAATTTGATCAGATCTGTTTGTTTAAGTTCATTTCTGGCGCGTAGGTCGGTAGGATTGTCAAATGTTTTTAAACGTTTAATTGACAATGAATTTTAAATGTTTATTACGTTAAGATTCGAGTAAACACGAGATAACTAAGCAACCAACTATTTAAAATTAAGCACATTATATTATTTATTGTGTCGTGTTTTCTAATGGACTAACGTACAGTGAATACCTATTCACAGTTACAAAGCATTTTTTTTTTCAAACATAACTCAAAAGAAAAATATTATTGTTTAAGTAAACAAATGAAAACAGTGAAAAGAAAGTAAAATAAATAATTTAATATATAAAGAAACCTGATTTAAATAAGCAAATAAATATAGAGCAATTGCGAAAAAATAGAATAAAAAGATATAAGATTTCAAAAAAAACGGAAGCAAAAACACACATTAATAGTGTTTAATTAAAAAAAATACTCGAAAAGTGAAAAGAAAAATAATGTGAATATAGACTTGTGCAACACACAGTAGCAGAAAATATACCCAGAAGACGATAACAAAGCAGAAATCAACAGCGTCTCAAGAGGTCGCAGCCAAGAGCTCGGAAATTTATACAATAAGATCTTAAACAAAAAAAATAAGCAAATAAAACGAAATTTTATATTATACATAACGTTTATTTTAAGAAATAAGAAATATTATTATTCGCAATTGTTTCACACTTTTATCCATAAAATAAAAACAAAGTATATGTCTTTACAAGAACAATTAAATATTATTCAAGGTCAAGCTAAAGAATTGAGTGAGATTAGGAATTTGATTTATAATTTGATTAGGAATTTTTTTCGAAAGAAAAGATAGATCTTATTAAGTATCTTTCAAAGCTACATGAATTCCACGGTGAATTCACAGAGCTTCAGAATTTCGCTGATTTGGTCGACAGAATACACCCAATTATGACACAATATGATCCACTAGCTCAGAGCATCTTTTCAGACATGTTAAGGTCGAAATTAAAAGGAAAGGCCCGTGAAACTATTGAAATAAATTCTCACGTAACTAAGTGGTCGGAAATGAAAACAATTTTATTCAATAATTTCGGTGATAGACAAACTCCAGAAGAGTTATTTGATGAATTACGTTGCTCCCAATTCAAAACGAACGCGGTCGAATTTTATAACCATATTTTGTTGATCATATTTCGGAATAAACTTCCTGAACCAATGCGTTCACTAATCTGCTGTAGGAACCCAGACAGTCTAGAAGGAGCAATAAATATCCTACATGAATCAGGGTATGCTTATATAGGAAATGCATCGCAGCCGAATAGGTTTCATGACACTGAATCTCCTCGTCAGAGAAATGCCAAACCAAAAGATAATTACAATAACCAATCACGTAATCGCGGTTATAATAGCATTCATTATAATAATTTTAATAAAAATCAAAACAGATATACCAGACAAAGTGACAATTCTAGGAATTATAAATCGTACCAACCTCAACAACATAATGATATGTATAGATTTGACCTATACTGTACATTATAGAAATGATGTACATTATAGAAATGAGAATATTGTACCAACAAGTTCAAACCCAGTCCATTACCAGTTACCTGTACCAGAGCCAATGAATGTAAATGCAGTAATGAATATTTCCGCATCACCTTATATTCATGTCCGAAATGCAACTAATTCGTTAGCCAATAAGGGAACAAATTTTCATATTTCGTCCACGTGCCTCGAGGGAAAATTACCCTACATTATAATTAAAACACGATTGTACCCATTAAATTTCATAATCGACACCAGGGCAACTCATTCAATTATAAACCCTGGACTCTGTGCTACCGAACGGAGAATATCTCGAGCCCCCGTAAATGTCAAAACTCTTACGACTTCATTAGCTATTTCTCCAACTGTAAGAATAGCGTTGTTTGAAGAACTTGGCAATACTGAAGATATGGTCGAATTCCTCGAATGCAAATTTTATGACTCCTATGATGGAATCATTGGAAATGACAATCTTCGACGATATAATGTAGTAATTAATTATAATAATGATACACTTAATATCAACAACAAAACGATTCCACTTATCTACCACGGTAATAAGTTAAAATCACTGATAAAAACTTTTGCTTAATCAAACCATATGATCTAGTAAAAAAATACGATGCTCTTTCAAGGATACCAACTACCGAAGTAAACTTAATTGCAAATGTTGACGTTCCAACAAGCAAATCAAGTCTAAATATATTTAAGAATCAAGTTATTATAAAGAAGTCTCTCTCGCGATCTTGAAGAATAGTAAAAACGAAAATTTGATCGTTTACGAACAACAATACATACGAAAACCCTAGATGAGCAAATAACAATAACATTACTCAAAAACCACTTTCACCCCAAAGTTTTAAATGCCATTTTAATTGAAGATGAAGATTTCTTCAACATCGTACAAGATACATATAAAAAGTATTTCTCAAATGTTAACAAATTCAAATTGATTCGATGTGTTAAATTATTAGAAGACATTACTGATGAAACACGATTGGCAGAGATTATTGAAAGGGGACACTTAAAAACTAACCACAGAGGTATAACAGAAGTTTTTCAAGAATCAATTCTTCCTTATTTCCACCCGAAAATTAAAACAAGAATATCGCAATTTATAAATAATTGTAATGTATGTAATTCAGGAAAATATGTGCGCAATCCTCCCAAACCATTATATAAAATTTGAAATCCTCAAATCCTCATGAAATCATCCATGTGATGTCATTTATTCATTACAGAATACACTTTTCTTAACGATAATAGACAAATTTTCTAAGCATGGTTGTGCAATTAGAATCACAAGCCGAACATGGATAGAGTTCAAATGAGCGATTTCATTCTATTTCAGTCAATTTGGTATAGTAAAGAAAATTATAGTTGATAATGAATTAGGTTTCAAAGCCATTCCAATGAAACAATTTTTATCTGAACATAACGTTGACATCCATTTAACGTCAAACAGTAATCACACGTCAAATGCAGACATCGAGAGATTGCACAATACAATTAATGAACACATAAGATTATTAAAACATAACGACACAAATAATGAAGGAACCGTGGAACAAAAACTCTCAAAACTAATAAAATTTTATAACAACACAATACACTCAACCACCAACAGAAAACCTGTTGACTTCGTAACAGGTAAAATTCATGAAAATGAATACGAAGGCATTCGTAAGCTAATTTTAGAAAATAAGCAAAAAACTATTGACCGACTTAATAAAAAGCGTAAAGATTTCACACTGTCAGAAGGACAAGACTTTATTAAAGAGATCAGAGGAGGAAAGAACCACACAAAATTTAGGAAACTAGAAACGCAAAAATTCGGTGAAGACCATTTAATAGATTCGAAGAATGGAAATAAATACTACAAAGCTCATGTGATGAAAATTAAAAAATTGCAGGATATAAACAATCCAACCATAAAGTTAAGAAATAAAACACAAAAACCAAAACGTAAACAAAAACCCTTCTTTTCATCAACTATTATGCTGAATTCCGATACTTCTAGCAGTATTATTAACAGCTTTTATATAGAACAAAAACTTTGATAGAACCCATTACAGATCAAAGCAATATATCACTTTTCTCGAAAATTAAGAAATCTTAATTGATACAAAAAATAATATTTATGAGTTCCCCGTTAAAGGCAATTATAAACGTAATGTTATTGATATACCTGATAAATGCATCGAAACATTATGCATTATAGGGAAGCATTTTGTAAAAAATGTATAACACATGCTATACAAATATAAATTACAAATATTTCGAAAAGAAAATCCATGAAAATATCATATTACCAAATTTCAATACAAAAGTTAACAAAATAAATATAATCCCTAGAACATATTAATAACAGAGAGGAAATAAAACAAATTTCAGTAAAAAGTAATACATGTGATATTTCGCTATTAAGTCTTAATATTATATCAATTATATTCACAATTCTGTTATTTTACATTTTGAACATAAAATATTTGTTTCGTTGGAGCATCAAACTAACAGTGGGGGTGTTACAACCCAGAATGCCAAATACCCCATAAATAATATCATATAAGTAAAATGTAGATATACAACGCTGAGTGCATCATTAATATCTGTTACTTGACACTCAACATAGAATAGAATCATAAAGTATTATTTTTCACTGCATTAATATCTGGCACTTGATACCCATCATAAAATAAAAACCGATAAACGCATCCGACATTTGACACTTCGATGCTGCGCAATCCACAATGGACGAATGATCAATAGATAATGAAGTCAGTGTCTGGCGTAAGATATCATTAAGATTTTTCCTCAGTCATGTTTTAGTCATAGTGTATAGTTTCTTTTTGTACGTTAGTCATAAGTAAATTTGATTTAAATAAAGAAATTTTATCAGATCTGTTGGTTTAAGATCATTTCTAATAATCTCGTCCAGGGCAGTGAACCAATGGAGATAGGAAATATAAGTCGAAATTTTACAAAAAACCTCAGTCACAAAATTACCAATAGCAGCAATAACTATTGGTAACCAAAATATCTATACCACAATCAAAAGTACTAATGTATTCGACCATAAAGTTGTTGCACCACTCCCAAACGAATTTTTATGCAAAGGAACTGTGGCATGGAAAGTGCGTGTATTTCACAGTAAGAAATATGATGCAATTATTGATCAGAACATATTAATATCTTTAGCAGCTAAGAGATATACAGGAGAAAGATATTTAGAAGTGAAAGGAAATAAAACTATTTTTGAGGACGATTAATAAATTATGTAAGCAATTTAGTTGTAAATGATAGAAGTACTATTAGTTCTTTAAAACTGAATCATTTAAATGATCAAGAAAGGAAACTAATTACAAATCTACTGCGGGACTACCTAGAGGTCTTTTTCAAAGAGGGTGACAAACTAACCTGATCACATGAAGTAGAACATGAAATCATCAGCAGTTAGTAATCCCATCTTTTCCTAAACATATCCCCAGTCACATGAGAAGGAAATCAACAAACCAATATCAGAAATTCCCTGCTTGAGCTGTTCCATAGAAGTCGGATAGTTCTGGACAAAAAAATGGCGCCTAGTTATCGACTATCGTATACTCAATGAAGTTACTATAGACGTTAAAATCCTAATTCCCAATATGTAAAACATATTGGACAGATTGGGAAAAGCCCAATATTTTACGACTTTGGATCTGGCAAAGGGTTTTCACCATATCGGTGTTAAGCCTCAAGATCAAAAGAAAACCGCCTTTTCCACTCCAAATGGGCACTATGAGTACGTTAGGATGCATTCGGGCTCAAAAACGCCCCTGTCGCCTTCCAACGGCTCATTAATAAAATCAAAATAAAAAAAATTCAATTTATTAATAAAATATGTGTCGTTTACCTAGACGACATTTTAATTTTCAGTACGTCTTTAGAGGAAGACATCAGTAGTATCCGTAAAATATATAACAAGTTGAGGAAAGCAAAATTAAAAATACAAGTTGACAAATGCAATTTGGGTCATGTTTTGACACACGAAGGTGTACGTCAAAATCCCGCTTAGGTTGAAGTCATTCAAAACTTAAAGCTTCCAAAAACACAGAAACAAAGTAAACCCTTTATAGGAATAACTGGGTACTACCGCAAGCTTATACGAAATTACGCTACTATTGCTCATTGCACTTGACAAAATACCGGAAAAAGAATGTCCGAGTAAATGCAAATGATCCAAATTTTATCGCTGGTTTTGACAAATTAAAACAACTGATAACTAACAAAACAATTTAAACTTATTGCTGATGCCAGCAAAGTTGCAATTGGAGCAGTTTTGACCCAAGACGGTCACCCCATCTCTTATGCCTCCAGAACTTTAAACAATCATGAGCAAAATTACTCAACGATTGACAAAGAATTGCTGGCTATAGTTTGGGGAGTTAGATATTTCAGACCGTGTCTGTTCGGGAAAGAGTTCGAATTGCAAACGGATCATCATAAAGAGGAAGGATAACGTGATTGCAGATTTTTTAAGCCGCATAAATGCCGAGAGCGAGGAAATCAATGCGAGTACTGAGAACGAACAAAATCAGGAGAATGATAATGATGAAATTAGTGTTGCAAACTTGAACACAAATAATGAAGTACTGAACGATGTGTTAAGCGAAAAACCCGAAAAAAGTAATAATATAGACGAAGAGCAAAAAGATAGCGAATCAATGGATGCACAGACTATTCATTCACAGGAACAAAATTTAGGGGATCACATCCCTCAAGACACAGATTATACTTTTAGAATGTAAAAAGCAACAGTTTGAAAATGTATATACAAATGTTTGAGTTCATATTGACAAAAACGATTTATCTGAAAATAAAGTCAGTGACATTTTAAGAACGCATTTGAAAAAAGGTAAAACGGGAATCTATCCTAATTTAGATGATAGTGAATATAATCAATTCCAGGAAATTATTGAAATATTTGCTAACCGAAAACTCTTTGAATTCGTGAAACGTATTCGTGTTCTATGCCTAGCAAAATGCAAAGAAGACGAAGAAATTCTGAAGGAACAGGCTGCATGTTTTCAAAATTTGCTGTAAAATTTTTCTTAGAAGACAGAAATAGTTTAACAAAAGTGGATAAATTAAAGCAATATATTCAAATTAAGGGTTTAGTAGGAAAGTGAATTTTTGACAACGAATTTAAAAAGAATAACGTAGTAGCATTTTTTAAAAAGGAAAATATAAAATTCCATATTACAAATCCAAATAATCACACCGGAAATTCCGATGTAGAATGACTGAACAACAAACTTACCGAGAAAATTAGGGCTTTTTAGGGATCTCGAAGAAAAACCACCTATCAAAACTCAGATACTAGACGCTGTAATCCTATACAATAGCTGCGTTTTTATGCAAGCGTATATACGCCTAATTTTGAAGTGCACAGCACCGAAGAGATTTATGACATTTGCTAAGCAGTCAGGGGTGTAGTCTTGGAAAGTGATGGTTGATCTTTGATGGTCACAATCTTTAATAGGAAGTAACTTTACTTAAAAATAAGGTACAAACTCTTTTACACCATAGAATTAAGAGATGACTAATAAACATTACTGGGAAAGGGCTAAAATGGCTCTTCGGTACTCAAGACGAAGATGACAAGATCGACATAGAAAACCAGCTCATGATTTATATTAAATAAAGAAAATAAAGTGTGATTTTTTTTGTGCCTCCTTTGAGAAATTGCCCTTTTGCTCGAAGTCTCGCATCTGTGGCCAGATCACATTTTGCGCCCCTTTGCGTCTACAAACTAAGCAAGCTCCGACAAGCCATCACTGGAAGCGTAGTGTCATTAATTAAGGGGCTATACTCCGGTGGTTATCAAGAAGTGTGGACAGCTCTGAAAAATCGCTTCGACAACAAGAATCTGTTGGCCGAAATACATGTCTCCCGCTTCCTTAACATTAAGACGGCCACAGAGGAGACTGCTGAGATGTTGCTGACAGTCGTGGACACCGTGCAGGAATCGCTACGTGCACTCAGGGTCATGAAACTCCTTGTCGACCAGTGGGATGCCTTAGCGGTGCCAATAGTTACATCCAAGTTACCTGGCACCACGCGACGGGACTGCACAATGAATTGTGACTCTAACAAGATTCCAGCATTAAAAGATCTTGGATTTTTGGAGAAAAAAAGCTCATAGTCTTTCTACAGAAATTCGCAGTGCTCAAGGCATAGAGTTCCCATCGACTAGACAGCTCAAAGTGGTATCAAATCTTGTATGGCTGCAGCGGCCCATACAGGATTTCCAGATGTCAATCTTTGATGTCATTGAAACCAGTACAGCGCTTTGAGGCTTTGAAGAACTCCGGCTTGTGCTTCAATTGTCTGAAGAGTGGACATACTTCCAAGCAGTGCTCCTCAGGTGGATGAAGTCAATGTAGTCGTGCTCAAGTGTCTGAGTATGAGCTCAATTTGGGAGAGCTCGTCCGCACATTTTGGAAACTGGAGGAGGTGCCCGAGACTGATGCTGAAATAACGAGTGCGAACGGTTCTTTGCAACGACTCACTCTCGAACCAGCGAGGGCCGATATATCGTCCGCATTCCATTTTCCAGTAATTCACCGCAGCTGGGAGAATCGTTTCGCTGTGCAATGCGACAGTTGCACTCCCTTGAACGTCGATTGGCCGGAGATGTTGAATTAAAGGAGTTGCGCACTGCCTTAATGCGTGAATATGCGGATCTTGGACATATGGAATATGTTGGTCAACCTGGTGACTATGCATGTGGTTACTATATTCCACACCACGCAGTAACATCGAAATTCAGAGTTGTGTTCAACGCATCAGCTCGCGCCAGTACTTGTATCTCGTTAAACGACACGCAGTTGATGTTGAAAACATGTTTCGCCAGATACTAGTGGCTCCAGAACATCGGCTGTTCCAGCGCATCCTGTGGAGAGAATCGCCGAAAAAGGACTTAGGCGCTTACCAGCTGACCACGGTCGATTATGGGATGGCTTGTAGCCCATTCAATTTAGTGCGAACTCTAAGCCATTGTGCATACGACAATTGTACCGAAGTTGTGGATTCGGTACAGGCCTTAGCAGCGCGGAACTCGATATTGAAATCCTTTTATGTCGACGATTTCTACCAACGTTAACAAGATTTTTCAGCTGGCCATTTTCACCTTTGGAAGTGGAATTCGAACAGTCTTCAAGTAATTTCCAACATCACAAGCTTGGACTAAGATGGGATCCATCAAG
Organism: Eristalis intricaria; assembly: GCA_964034865.1. Classification (NCBI taxonomy): domain Eukaryota; kingdom Metazoa; phylum Arthropoda; class Insecta; order Diptera; family Syrphidae; genus Eristalis; species Eristalis intricaria. Next base: position 13,911,630 of record OZ035874.1, read on the forward strand.
CGATGAATTGTTCTTCTCCGTGGAGATCGACCCACCGCGAGCTGGCGCAGCTGTTCGATTCAACCGGACTGCTCGCACCGGTCATCATTAGTGGCAAGATTTTTAGTTAGTCGCTTTGGTCAACGGGCGTTACTTGGTATGCCCCTCTTCCAGCAGAGCTACTAGGAACTTGGCTTACGTTCCGCAATGGACTGCAGGCGCTTAACAGATTTCGCGTTCGTAGATGGCTAGGTATGTGCAGCGGAGACATTACATCAATCCACGACTTTTGTGATGCCAGCGCACGAGCGTACGCAGTGGTCATATATTTACAGACGATTCGTCCAAGCGAACCTCCTCATATTTCGTTACTCACTGCTCGCACCAAGGTAGCTCCACTCCAGGGCGCTACCATACCCCGCCTGGAGCTGTGCGCAGCGCACCTTTTGGCCTCAACTCTTGAAACATCGTTTGTGACTACACGGACACTCACAAGAGAAGCAGAACATATCCTGTTGGGCGAGGAGAAGATGTCTGTACGAGTCATGGTCGCTACTGTGACCCTGGGACTTACAACGAAAAGGCGAGATGGTCAAGTCATTTCACTCAACGAGCGCTTCAGCTCTATTCAGCACATGCTTCACATGGTGGATTTCATCTTACGTTCTTTGCCAAGCCGTCGCCATCTACGTAAAACTTTGGCCAGGGCTGGTGAAATGAACAACGCATTGCGTCTTCTTCTGCGCATTGAGAAACACAATGCCTTTCCAATATATATTGAAATATTTCCTTACCGAAAACTCTTTGAATTCGTGAAATGTATTCGTGTTGTATGCCTAGCAAAATGCAAAGAAGACGAAGAAATTCTGAAGGAATAAGCTGCATGTTTTCAAAATTTGCTGTAACATTTTTCTTAGAAGACAGAAATAGTTTAACAAAAGTGGATAAATTAAAGCAATATATTCAAATTAAGGGCTTAGTAGGAAAGTCAATTTTTGACAACGAATTTAAAAAGAATAACGTAGTAGCATTTTTTAAAAAGGAAAATATAAAATTCCATATTACAAATCCAAATAATCACACCGGAAATTCCGATGTAGAATGACTGAACAACAAACTTACCGAGAAAATTAGGGCTTTTTAGGGATCTCGAAGAAAAACCACCTATCAAAACTCAGATGCTAGACGCTGTAATCCTATACAATAGCTGCGTTTTTATGCAAGCGTATATACGCCTAATTTTGAAGTGCACAAAAAACGATCATCGGCGCTTAATGATTCATCATAAAATCTTGGCAGCACCGAAGAGATTTATGACATTTGCTAAGCAGTCAGGGGTGTAGTCTTGGAAAGTGATGGTTGATCTTTGATGGTCACAATCTTCGTTTTGTGACTGTGTAGCGTGACCATTACTTTAAAAGTAAAAACATTTAATAATTATAAAATAAAAACAATTTTAGTCAAATAAAAAGAATCGTTTACGAAGCCAAAACAGAATGTATATCAGATACACTCTAATAAAACCAAAAATTGCATACTTATGGATCCCAAAATAATTGAAAATGATCTAATACATCAACCACACCTGCAGGTGTAAGCCACATACAGCAACCTAAACAATGAATGAATGAATTCAAGAATGAACTCACAGAAATGAATGATTGGAAGCATTGTTCTTATCCACGCTTATTCCTTAAGCGGCGATAGATATGATGAGTAAGTTAAGCGGATATAGGATTCGTTGTTAGTGTATTTTACATGCAAATCGAAATTTAGGCGTATATATGCTTGCAAAAATACGCAGCTAATAATACATACCACTCCACCATTAAATGTACCCCTTCTGAAGTAAATAAACATAAAGTTGATTTCATGTTAATCAAACAGAGAATAAATAATAACTTCAGGATATATTCAAATTTAGAAAATACAATCTTTTGAATGTTCATGAAAATAACATTAAACGTCCATATAAATTCACAGATCAGGACACTTCTCATGTGCATACTTATACTGTTAACAACCTCAGTAACCCAAACGGCTCCGACAATTGGCAAAATTACTAAAGAAATCTGTTACGCAAAAATTAAAGTAGATGAAGTGGAAATAGTAAATAGGTTCGATATAATATTGCACATAGTAAACACAAAAGAAATTATAAATATTGTAAATAGTTTAGAAATTAGTATTGAAAATTCGAACGCAGTAAGAAAAGATTATTTAAAGGAGGAAGTAACTTTACTTAAAAATAAGGTACAAACTCTTTTACACCATAGAATTAAGAGAGGACTAATAAACATTACTGGGAAAGGGCTAAAATGGCTCTTCGGTACTCAAGACGAAGATGACAAGATCGACATAGAAAACCAGCTCATGATTTATATTAAATAAAGAAAATAAAGTGTGTTTTTTTTTGTGCCTCCTTTGAGAAATTGCCCTTTTGCTCGAAGTCTCGCATCTGCGGCCAGATCACATTTTGCGCCCCTTTGCGTCTACAAACTAAGCAAGCTCCGACAAGCCATCAGTGGAAGCGTAGTGTCATTAATTAATGGGCTATACTCCGGTGGTTATCAAGAAGTGTGGACAGCTCTGAAAAATCGCTTCGACAACAAGAATCTGTTGGCCGAAATACATGTCTCCCGCTTCCTTAACATTAAGACGGCCACAGAGGAGACTGCTGAGATGTTGCTGACAGTCGTGGACACCGTGCAGGAATCGCTACGTGCACTCAGGGTCATGAAACTTCTTGTCGACCAGTGGGATGCCTTAGCGGTGCCAATAGTTACATCCAAGTTACCTGGCACCACGCGACGGGACTGCACAATGAATTGTGACTCTAACAAGATTCCAGCATTAAAAGATCTTGGATTTTTGGAGAAAAAAAGCTCATAGTCTTTCTACAGAAATTCGCAGTGCTCAAGGCATAGAGTTCCCATCGACTAGACAGCTCAAAGTGGTATCAAATCTTGTATGGCTGCAGCGGCCCATACAGGATTTCCAGATGTCAATCTTTGATGTCATTGAAACCAGTACAGCGCTTTGAGGCTTTGAAGAACTCCGGCTTGTGCTTCAATTGTCTGAAGAGTGGACATACTTCCAAGCAGTGCTCCTCAGGTGGATGAAGTCAATGTAGTCGTGCTGAAGTGTCTGAGTATGAGCTCAATTTGGGAGAGCTCGTCCGCACATTTTGGAAACTGGAGGAGGTGCCCGAGACTGATGCTGAAATAACGAGTGCGAACGGTTCTTTGCAACGACTCACTCTCGAACCAGCGAGGGCCGATATATCGTCCGCATTCCATTTTCCAGTAATTCACCGCAGCTGGGAGAATCGTTTCGCTGTGCAATGCGACAGTTGCACTCCCTTGAACGTCGATTGGCCGGAGATGTTGAATTAAAGGAGTTGCGCACTGCCTTAATGCGTGAATATGCGGATCTTGGACATATGGAATATGTTGGTCAACCTGGTGACTATGCATGTGGTTACTATATTCCACACCACGCAGTAACATCGAAATTCAGAGTTGTGTTCAACGCATCAGCTCGCGCCAGTACTTGTATCTCGTTAAACGACACGCAGTTGATGTTGAAAACATGTTTCGCCAGATACTGGTGGCTCCAGAACATCGGCTGTTCCAGCGCATCCTGTGGAGAGAATCGCCGAAAAAGGACTTAGGCGCTTACCAGCTGACCACGGTCGATTATGGGATGGCTTGTAGCCCATTCAATTTAGTGCGAACTCTAAGCCATTGTGCATACGACAATTGTACCGAAGTTGTGGATTCGGTACAGGCCTTAGCAGCGCGGAACTCGATATTGAAATCCTTTTATGTCGACGATTTCTTGACAAGTTGCAACTCCGTTCAAGATGCAGTGTTGTTGGCTACCAACGTTAACAAGATTTTTCAGCTGGCCATTTTCACCTTTGGAAGTGGAATTCGAACAGTCTTCAAGTAATTTCCAACATCACAAGCTTGGACTAAGATGGGATCCATCAAGCGATGAATTGTTCTTCTCCGTGGAGATCGACCCACCGCGAGCTGGCGCAGCTGTTCGATTCAACCGGACTGCTCGCACCGGTCATCATTAGTGGCAAGATTTTTAGTTAGTCGCTTTGGTCAACGGGCGTTACTTGGTATGCCCCTCTTCCAGCAGAGCTACTAGGAACTTGGCTTACGTTCCGCAATGGACTGCAGGCGCTTAACAGATTTCGCGTTCGTAGATGGCTAGGTATGTGCAGCGGAGACATTACATCAATCCACGACTTTTGTGATGCCAGCGCACGAGCGTACGCAGTGGTCATATATTTACAAACGATTCGTCCAAGCGAACCTCCTCATATTTCGTTACTCACTGCTCGCACCAAGGTAGCTCCACTCCAGGGCGCTACCATACCCCGCCTGGAGCTGTGCGCAGCGCACCTTTTGGCCTCAACTCGCCTGCAGTCCATTGCGGCTTACGTTCCGCAATGGACTGCAGGCGCTTAACAGATTTCGCGTTCGTAGATGGCTAGGTATGTGCAGCGGAGACATTACATCAATCCACGACTTTTGTGATGCCAGCGCACGAGCGTACGCAGTGGTCATATATTTAAAGACGATTCGTCCAAGCGAACCTCCTCATATTTCGTTACTCACTGCTCGCACCAAGGTAGCTCCACTCCAGGGCGCTACCATACCCTGCCTGGAGCTGTGCGCAGCGCACCTTTTGGCCTCAACTCTTGAAACATCGTTTGTGACTACACGGACACTCACAAGAGAAGCAGAACATATCCTGTTGGGCGAGGAGAAGATGTCTGTACGAGTCATGGTCGCTACTGTGACCCTGGGACTTACAACGAAAAGGCGATATGGTCAAGTCATTTCACTCAACGAGCGCTTCAGCCCTATTCAGCGCCTGCTTCACATGGTGGATTTCATCTTACGTTGTTTACCAAGCCGTCGCCATCTACGTAAAACTTTGGCCAGGGCTGGTGAAATGAACAACGCATTGCGGCTTCTTCTGCGCATTGAGAAACACAATGCCTTTCCAACTGATGTCCATCAACTACGCAACAAATCTAATTAGCCCAGTTCTAGCAGATCACTACCACTTAATCCTTACTTGGACGAAGATGGCCTCTTGCGCGTTGGAGGTAGCATTAACAAAGCATCAGTGCCATATGACTATCGCTTTCCCGTCATCCTACCTAAGGCTGGTGTCCTAACTTGGCTGCTTATCAAAGATGCTCATGATCGCACCCTCCATGGCGGTTCGCAACTCATGCTTCAGACTCTTCTCAGACGTTTATGGATTCTACATAGTAGTCAAGCGGTGAGAAGTTATAACCACCATTGTGTCGTTTGTTGGCGCCACCGTGGAGCTACTCTTGCGCAGCAGATGGCTTCTCTGCCTCGACACAGGGCTGTGGCTGCTCGACCGTTTTCGGCTTCAGGGGTTGATTACTGTAGTCCTTTCACCCTTCGCATTGGAACGAAGCGATCCCGTGCGACGGTGAAGACATATATGGCAATCTTCATATGTATAGTCACGAAGGCCGTAAACATTGAGGTGGTTTACGATCCCTCATCGCAGGCCTTTTTGGATGCCTTTACTCGATTTACTGACCGACGTGGACTTTGTCACGATCTCTACAGTGACAACGGCACAGCTTTTGTGGGTGCCAATCGAATGCTTCGAGAAGACCTGGCGACTTGGACTAGCGAGCAGAACCAACAGGCTCTGTCGAACAACGGTTCAAGGTAGCTCTTCATTACGTCCAGCGCTCCCCATCAGGGCGGACTACGGGAGGCTGCGGTCTGCAAAGCGACACTTAGTTCGGTTAGTTTAATAATGTAATAATATGGGTAGCGCGACAGTCCGAGGTGGACCTGGGCCTAGCTTCTCAGCAACCAATTGTGTTGTGCTTTCTATTGTTCTTTCACGCGTGGAAGGGACCTACAGTTTATTGCCGACACCGAACGGCGAATTTGAGAGACTTTTTCTAGACAGGAATACTCTTTGAGCATTGTCAGTTACTGGTCTGCGTAGGAGTCAACGCACTTACCCACTATGCCACAGCGACCAAAGTAACGAATAATGTGTATTAATTTGAATATATTGAATTTGGCAATGCCTCTTCCCACTATTATCTATTTGGTCTAAATCAAACTGTGTAACTGCATTCATCTTTTCTTAAGCTATCATATAATAAAGTACAGTTTCTATTTATTACTTCAAATAGACGGTAGTTCGATTTCTTTTTAACAGTTTATAACTCAACAGGTCAACCAGATCACGTGGCAAAGTAAAATCTTGTTAAATATTATAATAGTATTCGCATTGTGCTTGAGATATTGAGAAAATTGAAAGCGATATTTTTAAAGTGGAAAAATTGCTGACTTTCGAGCAGCATGCTGTATAGAAGTTTCAAGTCAATATTTTATTAAACAGATCAGGGCTATTTGAGCATATAAATGGCATGAATGTACAGCCAGTCAAGGCTGAAACTGAAACTCAGGAGGCGTTTGATAAGCGGTTATTGATTTGGTTGAAGTCGGATAGTAGAGCACAAAGAATTATCGCGACTAGCATTGGACCTGTTCCACTAAGGCACATCGTCAATTGCAGTAGTGCACGAGAGATGTGGATTAAGTTAAAAGTTGTATATGAACAAACAACGAAGGCGAATGTTCTTATGCTGCTTCAATGCTTTTACAGCTTTGAAAAGGATCCAGATGATGATGTTGCAACACAAATCTCTAAGCTGCAGAATATAGTTCGGCAACTGAAAGATATTGGAGAGGATGTTTCAGATATTATGGTGATAACGAATATATTGATGATTCTTCCAGGTGACCTTTTGTTTAACATTTAACATTTTGTTTGCGCATGGGAGTCGTCACACAAAGAAGAACAGACCTTGGAAAATTTGACATCTTGGTTGGTAATGGAGGAAACCCGCATGTCTACACAACCATCTAATTCTACCAATACAACAACAGCATTAATAGCAAAGCGAAAGGCCCGAAAGCAACAGAAGAAATTATCAAAGCCAGGAAAGTGTTTTGCATGTAATGAGTATGGTCATTGGAAGAGAGAATGTCAAAAGAGAAATATCAGTCAAAGGAGGACTGTAAGTGGTGGTGAGGCATCACGGGGCGATGCACTTGTTTGCCGATCTTTCACGATCAATGATCAACCATGAACTGGAACTGTAGGTGAGGTATCGGGAAACGATGCAACTACAAGCAAATCAGTAATGTGTGACGATGATCAATGCACTGGAAGTAGAATTGGAGGTAAGAGGCGATGCTCTTGTCTGCAAATTTGTGGAGGTCGATTGTAAACAAGCAGATCAAGGTGGAGTGTCAGTCTCTGGTAAGGCATTGATGGTGAATGATATCACAACAAATGATGTTTGGTATTTGGATTCGGGATTGAACGACCATATGACCAGTAGAAAATAATGGTTTGTCCGTTATCAAAATTTTTCTGATCCTATAAGAATTCGCATTGGAAGCGGAGAGAACATCTCAGCGTTGAGCATCGGTGACATAAATATTTTGGCCTCAGATGGAAAAACGTGGATTGAGAAGCATCTTTCGAATGTACTCTATGTGCCAAAGATTTCTGCTAATTTTTTTTCTCAGAGTCGCGCTTTAGATAAAGGACTTAAATTTGTGTCAGATAACAAACGCTGTACATTTTTTAAAAGTGATGGTACTATAGTGACAGTGGGAGAAAGACATCATCAGTTGTTCAGAATGCATTTTAAAGTGCATGATGTGGACGAAAACATGGCGAATTTAGCATATGAAAGGATGGCCCATCAAAATGTAACTCATGTTCGTACACAATTAAAGGAAAAAGGAATCACTTACAAGGATAGTAAGAATTTTAAATGTGATTTGTGTCTCTTTAGAAAGCAACACATGCTACCTTTCCAGACAAGTGGTCTCGAAATCAAATCAACCTGGTAATCTTGTGCATGCGGACGTATGTGGACCAATGGAGGAGACTTCATATGGAAATATTTGTTATTTTTCAAAGACCATTCTTCTCATTTTAAAGTGGTGTATTTCTTGCAAAACTGGGCTTGGGCCTGTGCATCAAGGGCAAAGTTGTTGACTGCTCTCAACTTGGCGAGATGCCAGCAACGATCCCTGTTAAATGCACAGGTCAAGTTGACATACAGCCTCCTCGCGGCCCCCTCTGGATAGCCTTATAAGCAACCGCTTAGAGGTGAACTAATGTATGCAGCGGCCCCCTTGTCCAGAGGTTTTAACCAGGACCCGGTCCTCCAAGTTCGGCGGTTATGCGTGGGGTTAACTTCCCACCGTGTAAAAAACTACTAGTTCCGAAACGACGAGAAGCCTCGGATACGGATGACCCTACTGCTGATGACCATGGACAACGAAATAAGGACAACGATTTTCGGTTCTGCACGTGGAATGTGAGGTCCCTGAACAGACCACGTGCTGCCGATGAACTTGCGGAAGCCCTCGAAGCTAATAAGGCAGATATCACCGCCATTCAGGAGATGCGGTGGAATGGGCCGGGCAAGAAGAGGATGAAAAACTGCGATATTTACTTCGGCGATTGCTACAAAGAGCGAAGCCAGCGCTTATTTGGATGCGGGTTTGTTGTTCGAGGCAGACTTAGGCAAGAAATCTTAAGCTTTAAATACATAAGCGAGCGCCTAATAATCAATCAACCGTCAACCAGATTGATCACATTGCGATCGATGTCAGACACTCCTCCAGCATTCTCGATGTCCGAACATTCCGAGAAGCCAACATCGACTCGGATCATTTCCTTGTTGTAGCCAAGATAAGAACACGGATATCGATAGGACAACGGAGTAGAGCAAGACCAAAACAGTTTGACGTCGGAAAGCTACAATCGCAATTGAACTCTAGGAACTTTGCCGATCGAGTCTCCCAAAAGCTCTCAGAGAGTCCAACCCTGCCAGGCGAAACAATCGACCAACAATGGAACCGTTGTCAAAAAGCCATCAGAGAAGCTGCATCTGATGTGCTGCTAAAACGCCATCCCAAAAAACCCTGGTTTAACAACGAGTACAGGCAGGCACATTCAGCGAAGCAAGCAGCATACAAGGCTATGCTGGACAGAAGGACGAGAGCGGCTCTGAGCTCTACGAACTTAAAAGAAGGGAAGAGCACCGGCTTCTCAAAAATAAAAAGAAAGAGCATGAGAAGCGCGCGATCGAGGGCATGGAGAGGTGTTACGGCAGAAATGACGTCCAAAAGTTCTACCAACGGGTAAAACGACTATCCAGTGGATACAAAATTCGGACAGAAGTCTGTCGTGACGCAGAGGGACAACTCGTAGTAGATTCGCAGTCGATACTGAGAATCTGGAAGGATCATTTCTGCAGACTGTTAAACGGCGAGGAAGACTCCAATACCGCTGTCAGGCAGAATGTGCCACTCAACGCAATTGACCATGATCGACGAGAATTCCGTCCCCCCGAACTAAACGAAGTCAAGATAGCGATATCGAGACTAAAGTCGAATAAAGCTGCTGGTGCAGATGGACTGTCTGCGGAACTGCTTAAGGCAGCTGGAGATGAGCTGGTTAGGTACATGCACCAACTCATATGTAAGATATGGTCGGAGGAAAGCATGCCCGACGAGTGGAATGTCAGTATCGTTTGCCCAATCCGCTAGAAAGGAGACCCGTTTGACTGCACCAACTATAGAGGGATAAGTCCCCTTAACATCGCCTATAAGATCCTCTCTGCCGTTTTGTGTGAGCGCGTGAAACCATTCGTCAATAACCTGATAGGTCCTTATCAGTGCGGTTTCCGGCCGGGGAAGTCCACCATCGACCAAATCCTCACACTACGGCAGATCCTGGAAAAACCCATGAAATGCAGATCGACAGCCACCACCTATTCGTCGATTTCAAGGCCGCATATGACAGCGTGCATAGGGACGAGCTATACAACGCCATGTCTAGTTTTGACATTCCTGCAAAGCTCGTTAGGTTGTGCAGGATGACGATGGAGAACTCTCGCTGCTCCATCAAGGTCGGTAACGAACTCACCGAGACCTTCAATGTCAAAAAAGATTTTAGACAAGGCGACGCGCTGTCATGTGATTTCTTTAACATCGTCCTGGAAAAGATCGTGCAGGACTCACACGCCAACACCAGAAGCACGATCTTCCAGAAGTCCGTACAACTGCTAGCATACGCGGATGACATTGACGTGATTGGCAGAACACAGCGAGCCGTCAATGAAGCGTTTGCTGGTATTGAAGCGGAGGCGGCCAAAATGGGTATAGCGGTGAACGAGGGCAAAACGAAGTATATGCTGTCATCGAGAAAGGACGCACAACATCGATGACTTGGCCAAAACGTCACCATAGGCAACTTTAACTTCGAGGTAGTGAAGGACTTCGTCTACCTCGGCTCGCAAGTGAACAGTACGAACAACACCAGTACCGAGATTAAACGCAGAATTACTCTTGCCAATCGCTGTTTCTTTGGGCTCAAGAGGCAATTGAGTTGTAAAGTCCTCTCTCGAAGGACCAAGTTAACATTATATAACACCTTGATCATCCCTGTCCTGCTCTATGGTGCGGTGGCGGTAGCATGGACAATGTAAAAGCGGATGAAGAAGCACTTGGTCTTTTCGAGAGAAATGTTCTGCGTTCAATCTTTGGTCCTGTTTGCGTTGATGGTTATTGGAGAAGAAGATTCAACCACGAACTGTACGCGTCTACGGATTCAACGCCTAAGATGGCTGGGCCATGTAGAGCGCATGGACAACACTGCTCCAGCCCGAAGAGTCTTCGACTCCGAACCAGTGGGACAACGCAAAAGAGGACCCCCACGGAACCGATGGCGCACCCAGGTGGAGAAGGACCTCAACCAACTTGGTGTGCGCAGTTGGAGACAGCTGGCAAAAGATCGTGCCGGCTGGAGAGGCTTACTGGTTGAGGCACAGGTCCACCCCGGACTGTAGCGCCACCTGAAGAAGAAGAACTTCTTGCAAAAAAAAATCATAAGTTTGTGCAATTGAACAATTTATTATGTGAGCCAAATCTGACAGCCAGCATTCAATTAAAACGCTTCGCACGGACAATGGACAGAGTTTATCAGCGAAAGAGTGAAAGTGCTATTGGACAAACATTTTATTATTGTAGCTTACACTCCAGAGCAAAATGGTAGTTCTGAGAAGGAAAATGACAGATATGCAGAAATGCCTAAGAAATTTTGGGCTGAAGCTGTAAATACAGCATTTTATGTTCTTAACCGCACAGGTAATAGTAGTGTCAGAGGCAAAGATCCATATGAGCTTTGGTATGGCAAGAAATTTCAAAGCTGCGACTTCAACGTGTTTGGCACAGAAGCATTTGCGCATATTCCAAAGCAGAAGCACAGAAAGTGGGATAAGAAAGCTGAAAAGGGAATATGCGTCGGCTATGCGGAAAACACAAAGGGATATCGAGTGTGGATCCCTACAACTAGGAAAGTGGAAATAGCGAGGGATGTTACCTTTAGGGAAATGACTGAAGCTGAAAAAAGAAGAGAAGGTGATTAGTAACCCTGACAATTTTACTAGAAGTTTTCTTTTTCCAGTTGCGTACTTTGATTCCTCTCCACGCGAGATACATCCAGACATATCTTAAGAGCGTTTCAACAAGACGAGAAGAAAAGCAGAAGTTTTGAACATTCAGTCAGCTGAAGAAATCGACAATCAATAAGTTTGTCGCCAAATGATTGCAACAAACAATCACTAGCAACTGCAAGAAGTGAACCATCTGCCGATGGTTCTTATGCTGACAAAGATGATGTTCTTGCCAGTGATAAAGACAATCGAGTTCCATTAAAAGATCGTTTGAGAAGCCGGGAAAATAGAGGTAGTTCATGTGTGTGCAGCTTAGTCAAAAGACATGCCTTCTTCGTACAGGGTGAGACGTACAACTATAGAGATGCTGTAACAGGCAAGGATGCAACCCATTGCAAAGCGGTGATGGACGAAGAGATGAACAGTTTATTAAAAAACCGGGATATTGTTAAGTGTCCATCTGATAGGAAAGTTATCGATAATAAGTGCGTCTATAAGTTGAAGAACTTAGGCACAAGCGGAGAACTAAAATTTAAAGCCAGGTTAGTAACCGCAGGATTTAATCAAGAGTATAAGGGTAGTCTACGTGGAGACTTCAGGCCAGTGGCAAAGTTTACGTCAATACGTTCAATACTTTCTATAGCGGCTAATGAAGGATTAACACTGACGGAATTCGATGTTAAGACAGCGTTTCTAAGTGGTGATTTGGATGACGAGGAGATTTTTATGCAGCAACCTCAAAGATTTGGTGACGGATCAGGAAGGGTATGTAGACTTCGCAGGAACCTTTACGGACTAAAACAAGCATCTGGATGCTGGAATAAGGAGTTCAAAAGCGTGTTGAAGAAGTTCTATCTAAAACCAAGCAAAATGGACCCTTGCGTATTTATCAGAGGGGGAGATGAAAGACGTTTAATCCTTGTTATTTATATTGATGATGGACTAGTTGCTGCACAGGAGGAACGTGATGCTCTGGAGCTGATTCATTATTTGTAGACTCACTTCGAAATAGCAGTTTTGAATGTTGAATGTTTTCTTGGCATGGAACTTACACGAAGTTCAAATGGATCAATCCATGTAAGCCAATCAACTTATGCTGGTAATATTTTAAAAAGATTCAACATGGATTTTTGCAAGCCAATTGTAACCCCGGCCGAAAACTATATAAGCGAAGATATGCAATCTTCGGAAAGTTGCAACTTTCCGTATCGAGAAGCTGTTGGAAGCCTAATGTATTTGGCTATCGCTACTCGGCTGGATATTGCATTGGTAGGAGTAGTTTTTCGATATTTGGATACACCAAACAAGAATCACGTTAATGCAGTGAAAAGAATCTTAAATATATAAGCGGAGCCAGGAATATGGGTATACTCTTTGAGAGATGTAATAATTTTTCTTTGGTTTGTTTCAACGACGCTGATTATGCTGGCGATCCTGTAACAAGAAGGTCTATCACCGGGTTCATTTTTTTGCTTGGAAGCGGTCCATTATCGTGGTCATCCCAATGGCAAAATTGTGTGTCGCTGTCCACAACAGAGTCAGAGTACGTCGCTGCTTCGCAAGCAGTAAAGGAGATGATCTGGCTGAAACAACTTTTGTTAGTATTGGCTCCTAACGAAATTCGTAAATCTAAATCTAAACTCTAAATATGGATAACCAAAGAACTATTCGACTTGTGAAGAATCCATAAGCGCGGAGATTTTAATATAAAATATGTTCCTTCAGAACTCAAAAAAGCCGATATATTTACAAAGGCATTATCTAAGGATAAATTTTAAAAGTTTAGATTTTCAATTGGAGTGGTGGATAAATAATTTGAGAGATTTTTGAAGCATTGTATTAAATTAAAATATTCAAAAGTGGGAGTGTTGTAAAGTAACGAATAATGTGTATTAATTTGAATATATTGAATTTGGCAATGCCACCTCCCACTATTATTTACTTGGTCTAAGCTAAACTGTTTAACTGCATTCATCCATTCTGGCATTCATCCAATTTAAAATAAAATGAAGAAAATAAAGTGTGAATTCATTTTTCCATACAGTACTAAAAAACATTTTGCAGTCAGATAGAGACAAAATTTTGAAAAAAATTAGTGAAAATGAAAATTTTAGTAAGAAAATAATATCCCAAGAGGTATGACTTGAACAACAATTGCGGATAATCTTCCTTAAAGAAAAAGTGCATCAAATTCAAGATAATGTACTTTTAGCAAGATTGGGAATGATACACCCAAGTATTGAAGTAATCATGAATTAAATGGATATCGAATTGACCTCAAGAAACTTAGCAACATGAAAGTAGGAATAGCGAAATTTGAAAGTGATGTTATAGTTTTTGTCATAAAAATACCTACTTCCACAATAAAATCAGATCTAAAATTATTAGTACCAATAGTTAATTCACATAATAAGCAATTAAATGAAGAATTGTTGTAATAATTAAAAACAAAAATTAAAGATTAATAATAAAACGTA